>JAVJIF010018257.1:0-20000 GCA_038442645.1 Agave tequilana
AAAGAAGCGCATGTAGAAAAATATTGAACATAGAGACGGTTTTCGTCAATTGTTATTGACAATGTCAAGGATTTATAAAACTTCACTTCTAGTCCTAGACACAATATTTCTTGAAATCCATCCTTCATTCATTCTTGCCTGAAACATCAGCGTTGTTACTGCTGCTACTACTACTGCCATAAGGATATGAACTCACAATCCTCATCTGAATCCGGCGAAGCCCGGCCGAGAACTCGAGAGCATCGTTCATCGCCTTCCGGGCGCCGGCCAGAGCCTCCTCCATCTCCTGTGGCTCAGGTACTGAGAGTTCAACAGATACAGGATTCGGTCGTGCCTCTCTTGGAACCGAAGCAACCTCTCTTCAGCTTGCTCCAGGGCCTCAGTTACGACCCTGAGCTTCTCCGCGGTGATCTGCCGCCGCCGCCAGTTTCGGAGCTCAGGGAGGCTGAGGAGGAGGAAGGAAGAGAGGCCTGCAACAACTAGGAAGAAGGGCATTTCCATGTCTTGTGTCGGGCTCATGAAGGAAGGTTAGTACAAGATCCTTTTCTTTTCTTTTGAGAGGTGGAAAAAGAAAAAGGTAGAAGGATTCTTTGCTTTGAGGAGTGGATATCTTTAAAAAAAAAAAAAAAAAAGTTTTCTTATACATACCCGTCAATCTTTCTATTTCTAAAATCACACCCCAAAATTTCATATTTCTTATTTACCCTCCAAATTTTAAGTCTGAACAAATATGTCCCCACCGTCAATTTAAAGGAATTCAAAAGAATATTCTAGAGATATCAGTTAATTTTTCTGAAATTTCACTTATACCCCAACTCACAGACCCGCCAACGGTCATTTCTTCGGCTTAAATCGCTGCTTCTATCTTTTTTCTTCTCTCATCATTTTTCATCTCTGCTTCTCCTCCGCCTTCTATCCTCCTCTTCTCTCTTCGTTTAGCATCTCTGATTCTCCTCGACGCTCTCTCCTTAACTCTGACGCTGACGCACTCTGATGTTTCCTTCACCGACCCACTCTCTCTCTGCCACCACTTGTCCACCCTCTGGCATAGATCTTAGACGCCCATAACTATGAGTTTCTATCTCTAAACCCAAAGCCTACAGAGCCGACGTCTTAATTTTTTCAGCATATTACAAAAATATCATGCCTCTATTTTTTTTATTTCGACGTCAGTTCTTCATAGAACCGATATTTTTCACATATTATAAAAATGACACTGCCTCTATTTCACGTCGTTGTTTTACTGAAACCGACGCCAAACGTACGACGTGAAAGCCCAATTCGGTACTAGTGCAATTTCAACTAATCTATGTGTTTTATTTGTTTGTTGAATTTAAAATTTCATTTTTGCAATAATTTTGAAACAATTTTGCAAAATTCGGATTTATTTAAAAATGATAGTGCGTGAAATTTAAGGGATCTTTGTATGCCTCATTATTGAGGTTTTTTTATTTTTCTTTAATATTTTAGTTTATTTCAATTTTTTTAGTTTATTTAGAAATGACCGTGTGTAAAATGACCATTTGTGGGTTCATCCTTCAAGAAATTGTGTATTCTTGACCTTAAAATTGGTTTGCCTATAAGTTCAAAATGAGCTCTGTATCAATGAGCAACCATCAACCCATGTGCCAGTGTGGTTTGGAGGCTAAAGAATTTACATTTTACAAGGGAAATAACAGAGGCAAGAGATTTTTATGGGTATTCAAAATTCATTTCAAAAGAGAAATCCTGGATGTGACTTCTTTCAATGGCTTCCAAAAATGAAGATTAGAAGCTTTCAAAGGAGATAGAAAACAAACCCTTTATGAAGGTAGAAAAATAAGAGAGGACAATTGATGATATTTTGAATATTGACAAAGTTCAAACTTGTGTGGAAGATGGACTGAATATTTTGAAAATTTGTTGTGTGGGTAGTTGGTGATGTGTGATTATAAGGTTACTGTTGTATGAAACAATTTTCAATAACAAATTCCCTGTATTGACATCACATGAATGATTGAATTTCCTGTATTGATAAATTATCATTCAATATCAAATTCTCTGTATAGACATTAATGTAATGAATCAATTCCCTGTACTGTCTAATTTCCATTCACTTTGAGCCAACCATATGATTTGAAGTTTTAACATTACATACAACATTATAAGTTTCAACATTACATTCAACATTATAAGTTTCAACAATATTCCAAGATTCAACAGTATAAGTTTCTCAAAATTACATACAACATATGTTTTGAGGTACTTAATACAAACATCCATACAACCAAAAATATAACAAGTTTCAACATTACATGTTTGAGCAATACAACATAATAAATTACTGAAGGGACAAAGATGGTATGGCTTTCAGATTGGTGATGTGTGCCGTCCTCTCAATGGCACTGTCCTCCTTACTTAAGTCACTCTTGAGAGTGATTCTACTGGCATCTCAAAAAGTGAATCCTCAGAGGGTATGGAGGGCATGTATACTCATACCTCTCTGACATTCTCCGCCTCTGTATTGGCCCAGAGGTCTTTCACCTTAGTTTTGATGATGACTAACTTATGAAGGTTAGTTTGCTAATGATCTTGTGTTCATATATTTTCAGTTATTGATCAAGATCTTAGTAGGTGATTAGCTTCAACAAAAAATTCAAAGCCAGTTTTAGAGCTAACACATGTTGATTTAAGAGCACGTGCGTTAAGATCACATCTAGCACTCGGAAAGAGTCAAGTTCTATGGACCGTGTTTGGATCGACTCATATTGTAGATGAAGATCGAAGAGAGACTTTGGTCTAGATTTATTTTAATTTATAGTTTAGATCTTGTGTAAGAATAATTAGTCTTGATATGCTCAAGCTTACCGCACACAAGTTCAAAAAGTTTCTGTTTTTAATTTTCAAAATACATTTTTGGTTTTCATGAATATATAGAATCAAAACAAGTTTTACATGATTTATATGTATATTGGATTTTATCCATATACATTGATGATTCATAATGCTTAAAACTTATTTTTATGATTCTAATTCATGTGTCTCAAGTTTTGTTTTTTTTAAACAAACATAGTTTGAATTTAATGTCAAAAAATATAGATATGTCATTTATATGTGTATTGAATTCTATCCATATACAATATGATTCATATGTGTTTCTAATATCGTGTTTTTGTATCGATACAAGTTTGAAGAAAAACGGATTTTCATTTCAAAATCTAAGTTTTGGAAAATATTGTTTTTTGGTTTAAAGCTTAATTTCTATACCTAAAAAATAGTTCAAATAGTTTGTAATATGTGTTGAATTTTGATCACACATATTTGTACTTCAAATATTTATAAGAATTTATTTTGTGAATTTTATGAGATTTTATACGATTTTATCAAATTAGATTTCATGACCTATAATCCTGATATGAGCCTGCTGGCGGTCGACCGACCGGTCGACTGATGTGCACGGATACGTGCACACAGCCTTGGGCTTGGGCCAGTCGACCGTACGGTCGACCGATCCAGAGAGCTTGCTCTTTGAATCTTGGCCCTGGACAACCGGTCGGTCGACCGATTAGAGAGACTAGCTCTCTTGTTCTGATGTCGGTCGATCGGGTGGTCAACCGTTAGGCAAGTTTGCCTAGAGCGGTCGACCGAGTGGTCAACCGGTAACCCCAATGGTCAAAATTCTGATCGTTGGTCAGTCGACCGGGTTGGTCGACCGACAGGAGGCCGTTCTAGGCATGTTCTGGACCCCAACGACTAGTTTTTCAAGGCCCTATATTATGAGTCCTTGAGGGCTATTTTCACTAAGATTTTCAAGAGTAAATTTTCTCACATTCTCAAGTGTTTTTAACAATTTTTTCTAAAGAATTTATGTGTCAAAATTCTCTATATCTTATTTGTTTTCAAAGTTTTAGAAAATCAAAGAAAAACAAGTTTTGAGAATTTTATTTGTGTTCTCATTTTATATATCTGTCAAGAAGTTTCTCCCAAGTATTTTCTTTGTTGATTATTTTTTAAACACTTTGAATTCTCACATACTTGAGCTATTCAATTCAAATCTATCTTTTTGATCTTTATATTGTGAGAAAAATTGTTTGTAATCCTTTGAGATCACCAAAGAGTTTGTGATCATTGGATCACCGAGTTGTAAACTTTTTCTTTGATTAGGCTTAGTGCCCCCTCTTGTGTAGAGGTTTGTATTTGAGAGAGAAGTTGTGTACTCCTGTGTTGAGTTGTAATTCCTAGTGGATATCCCTTTGTGGAAGGTCCTGTGTAGACGTAATGAAAATCCTTCTATTTGAAAGCGGGGACGTAGAGCAGTGGCTCGAAATCGAAACATGTCATTGTGTTTGCATTTAGATCTTTCTCTCAACTCTCTCTCTTATATCTTACATTGTTTTACATTGTTCATATTCATATGCTATGTATAGTTTGTCTGCCCACACTTGTGTTCAACTAAGAGAGCTTTTAAAGCACCTCAATTCTTAATCTAAAGAAATCTTGAGGAGTAGTTTCAAAGCCCTTCACGGGAAATTCGGGTTCACTCTTGGTTACACAAAGTGTGTTAGCAATTAGCTTTTTAATTCCGCATCATTTGGTATTAGATTAGCACTACACATATTCACCCCCCTTTAGGTGTACTTTCACTCTGCCCCTCTGCCCCTGCCTCTTGGATGTCAATCTTCCTCTTGCTCTTCCTCTGCCTCTGTGAACGCAAGAACAAACAAATCAGTAAGTTAAAGAAACTAGACTTATATATATTTAATATTAATAGAAATCAATAAGTATATCTTTCTTACATATTTCCCTGTTGAGGAAGCGTTGTTAGCAACAGAGCTAGACTGACCTTCATAAACCTACGCAGAAGCATGAGTTGAGTGTTCTTGTTGCTGTATTGGTGAGTTTATTGACGTCTTGCAAATGTTTCTGTTGTGACCCCAACCTCCACACCTAGTGCGCTTGTGCCTTCTCTTGGCCACCTAGAGAAAGCAAAGACTTCCAATTAGAGAAATTAGTTAATGAAGAGAAATAATTCAATGATATACATGTCACACTATGTGTGTCATTGTGTATCAGTGGTGTGTGTGTGTGTCAGTGTGTATCAGAGCGTGTGTCAGCGTGTATTAGTGTGTGCGCGTGTGTGTGACAAAACTGAATCAATGACAGAACTATAACATGAACACACACATTGACAGAACATGAACTGGTCTTAGGGCCTGTTTGTTTCGTTGCAAAACGTACAAAGTTGTAAGTCGTAAAATGAGATTGGAAAAAGTGAACTGTAGCAGAAAAAATATATTGTGTTTACGGTGTTTGGTTGATAAAGTGACGTGTAAATGGAAAAGTATATTGTGTTTTACGGTGTATGATTGATAAAGTGAAAGTGTAAATGGTAAAGTATATTGTGTTTTAACGGTATTTGGTTGGTAATGTAAAAATGTAAGTGAAAAAGTTGACCACAAAATTAACTGTAGCAGTGATTTAAATATTATAAATACTATTAAATTAAATCTACTATTGCAAATTAAATTGTATTAATAAATTTGAGATAAAAAATTAATAATCTTAATATTTTATTTATAACAATAATATTAATAAAATATTAGTATAAATAGTAAAATATTACTAAAATATTAACTAAATAAATAATATAAAATTTTAAGAAAATCTAAAGAAAATTAATAAAATTTTAAGAATACTAATAAAATATAAATATTAAAAAATCTTACAAAAATAATAAAATATAGTTATAATATTATAATATTAAAAATACTTGAAAATTATTATAATATAAATTTTATTATAATATTATTGTAATATTATAGAAATATAAAATTAACAAAGTAAAATATAATTATAATTTAATAATAAATTATCATTATAGTATTATTATACTGAATTATTATTACAATATTAACATAATAAAATATTAATATAATAATAAAATATTATGATATTAATAAAGTAAATTTTTATATTAAAAATTAAATAATTAAATATATAGTAATTTTATATTAAAGTATAATATTGTTATATTAATAAAATATTAAGTCTAAATAAAATAATAAAAATGGAATAAGTATTAATAAATAATAAAGTATTAAAATAAAATATTAAATAAAAATATTAAATTATAATAGTAAAATATTAAATATTAAAACAATATTAAAAACAATAAAAAAATTAAAGATTAGAAATATAAAATAATTAAATAATTAAATAAGAAATTGAACACTATTTAAAATATTAAATATTTAATAATATTAAATTATATATTGATTATCAAGTAACTGTTTGAACTGTAAGTGTACTACAAGTGAGAGTTACATGACCACAAAATTAACTGTAGCAACTGCAAGTTGGAAAATATGAGTGTAAAAGTGAGATTTACATGACCACAAATTTAACTGTAGCAACTGCAAGTGGGAAAAGAAGAGTTGCATTTTGCAACTTGTTTTTCAGCGAAACAAACAACGGAAAATGGAAAAAAAGTTTTACGACTTGCGTTTTGTGACGTTTTGCGGCGAAACAACACGCCCTTAATGTCAGCATTGGAATGAATTTCTAAGCCAGTGACATTGACAGAACTGGAATGTATCAAAACTTGAGTGACTCAGAACTGGAATAAATCACTGTATTGACAGAACTAGAATGTATCAGCACTAGCATGAATCAAAACTGAAATGTCTCACTGTATTGACAGATGCCTTGTGCCCAATCATTTCAGACAATATTTGCATCATATGTCTTACTGCGACTGCTGCAAAGAGTTACCTGATGCTCATTCCTTCGATATCATCATTGCTTCTTCTCTGAAAAAAGAAGTTCATGACCCGTAGGCCTTCTACCTCCAGAGGGAGAGCACTTCGTGTGTGTTATTGGCGGTGGTTACAGAATCAATGAAAGTCAGGGCTTGGTATGGATTAAATTGAGCATAACCAACAAGTTAGCCCATTGGTAAGACTATCTCACATGGGGGAAGTTCTAGATTCAATCCCCGTAGTTGGTAGTTGTTGAGCAGGAATTTAACTTGGGTAATTTAGTTATGGGTGCGTATGTATAGGTTAGAGGCGACCTCTCTCCACTTTCTCCAGGAAAAAAAAATAATAAATAAGGAAAAAAAAATCTTGAGATAGGGATGTTCAACTTGCATATCTGCCATTTCATCACATCTCGTAGATCTCACAAAAGTTGATATCCTCCCCCAATCTAGCAAATCAAAGTAACTGGCAAAAAGGACTCATCTAAGACTAGTTGGAAGAATCATAATCTGGTAGCATCTGATTCATGATCATCACCACACCATTGGTGATAAAAAAATTGACTCTTGTTTTGATCTTGCCACGCAAATGATATCACCAATCCTTGCCTTTCTCAAGATTAGTCAGAAGGATCATAATCTGTTAACATTCATCACCAGACTATTGGTGAACACCAATGTCTGATTACATTTTAGTGAACGAATCAAAATAAAAAAAAAAGGTAAAAAAAAAAAAAAAAAAAATCTTGATCCTTGCTTCGGATCTCACCAAAATTTCATTATAAAGAATGATTATCGTTTTTGTTAGATAATTTCACCGATAACCTTCCTCTTACTGTGTTCATATCCTGGCGCGGCTTCCTGGCTTTCCTCTTTCTCTTCCTTGACCTGACTTTTCGTCCTTGGAGACGCTGGCGCCGGATCTCAGGGTCAGCCCAACCTTTTCCCCATTCGGAGAAAGTAGAGTATGGCCTTTTCTTCAGGGTAGAGAGCAACATGTCTGCTTCGGGATATGCATACAAAGTCTGCTCAGACTCGAAACGCAAAAACCTCAATCCCAACTCTGTGAGCTCCGGGTTACTGATAGAAACACGGACCTGCAAGAAGATGCAAAATGGAAGCATGATGAAACATCACCAGGAAATATATATACTAGCAATGAGATAATGAGGAAAGACGGTTGCATTTAGGAGACAGGAAGATGAAATTCTTCAGCCACTCGCAGAAGAAAAAAAACCACCACACGAATAAGCATGCTATGATGCGAACAGGTTGTAGAGCAGATGAGAGATGAGACTTATAAGAACATCAGGTTGCCTTGGTGACCTTAGTACTTCTAGCCTTCTAGGAGATGAGATTCATGGCTGGTAAGGGCTATCTAATAACCACGACTCTCAAGAGTTCTGATGCTGTCGACCAGAGAAGGAGCATAACATCTTTTCTTTGATTTTTTTTGGAAGGCACATAATGAATCTTTGACGCTAAAGAATTTCCCCAAAACATAACATAAAATTCTCTCATGTCACCTTACATGATAAATTAAATACACTTTCCCATTACTTTCTCTGATCCTTTTACATTCTTGATTTGTGTTCATACATTTCATCATAATTTCATTGTTATGAGGTATATTCTTTGCGAAGAACTAATACAGCATTCTAGTTTAATGGCAGTGTCTAGAGATTAAGCAGCAGAGAACAAGTTAGAATGAGAATTGGCATCACAGAACTGATGGCAAACGACACATATGAGTTTCACTTAGGGGTTGTCTGGTTATGGGTAGAAGTGAAGTAGCAATAATTCTCTTTGGAACTTGAGAATTTGTTAGCAAGTTTTTCGGTATTTGGATGTTGTTGGGAAGTGTGATTTGAAAAATGTTATGTCTTTTCAGGTGTTTGGATGGTAATATGAAAGTGAAAGTGGAAAAGTTGACCACAAAGTTGACCGCAAAATAATATTAAAATAAAAATTGGACTTGTAATTAGAATACAAGTGAAATTACATGATCACAAAATTAATTGTTTTGAGCTACACCTTATTATAAATGAGATTTACATGACCACAAAATTAACTAAAACACTTTGAAAATGAGAAAATGGTTGTGTAAAAAGGAAAAGAGAAAAGGAAAAAGGGATTTCTCATTTTTCTTTTCTGGTGTTTGGATAGATAGAAAGGTGAGAAATGACACTTCCTCATTTCCTTACTTCCACCCACTTCTTGAATCCAAACAGCCCCTTAATGAAGCAAGAACAAAACAACCCTTTCATCCAAAAGCTGGGGAAAAAAAAACATAAATATTGCTTGTGCATCAGAGTGTAACTTTTTTAGTGCATACCAAATCAGTTCCTTCTCTGATAAATCCCTTATCTTCTAATATGCGTGCAAGACCGCGCCACATAGTAAATCGCTTGCAGAGAACTTCTGGAACTGTTAAACATAATTCCCAATCAGAAATTGAATAAGATAGGAAGGTTAAGAAATTCTCTAAAATATAAAAGTTAATTGTAGAGTAAGCACAAAGGAGAAGCACATCTCCTCAATATCATGTTTAGTTAATCTCATCCTTTGCGGATCATAGAAAAAACTGAAAAGTAAAATAATAAAAAAAAAAAAAAAGAACATTCAAACTTGTGATGAATCCCCACTGTGCAACACATTACCTGGTAGCAAAAAATAGCTTTCTTTATTGTAATGCACTATTTCACAATGAGGGTTGGATGGGGTGATGTTCAGTGACATAGGGTGTGCAAACATATCAATATAAGATGTACTACTTAACATCAAAAAATTAGAAATTGGACGCAGAGCTCCCGAGTTGACACTAGCACTTAAAGTGAAGCATGAAGAAAACTAAGAGAAGGAAGAAGAAGAAACGAAGTGACAGAAACATAGAACAAAGAAGAAAAACTGTGAGAAGAAAGAGAACAATATATAAGAAATAAAGAAATAAAGAACAGAAAGAAGAAATAGAGAGAAGAAATGTAAGATACTAGAAACAAATATGAGAATTAGTAATGATGAAGAGGAACAGCAGATCAGATAGACCCAGGTTTTACGCGATTCAGATCCAAGACCCACCAAGTAAAGCACTGCCCCAAACAGAGCTCCCCAGCTCACTCGATACATGCCAAGCAGAAATGTCCTAGATAGGCCTAGCCTGATTAAGCTTCATTATAAAAATGGGCTGAACTACTGCCCAGATCATAGATAAGAAAGGAGACGAAATATAACAATATAGATTTCATTGGACTATTGCATAGGGACCAACTCAACCCACCTGTTCTTTACAACTAGTTTCCAGAATGGTGGGGCCCCACATGCCACATAGGGCAGGCTTCTGGTCTGGCCTTTAAAGATGTTACTAGAAAACCCAAGTTCCCAACAATTAGAAACTCACAACAGAATTATTAGGTGGACACATGCCACGTGGGTTGAACCCATATTTCCAATATTTATTTTCATCAAATGGAACTTCTTGAAACCCAAAAACTAATTTCCAGCAAATTGTAAGAAACCGCAAGAAAATTAGATTATTGGTTTCTACTGTTTTAATAGTTTTTTCTTGCCACAGTGTAAATTCTAGTGATGTTACGGTACATGAGTGGTTGTTTCCACTGACAAGACATGCATAATAGGATTAACTGGAAGGAAAGGGTTTTTTTAGTTCTCAAGATGTAGCTTGGCATCATGGTTTTCAGATATAAATCTTCAAAGAAGCAAATAGCCTAGTAAGTAATATTAAGCATGCATTCATTAAGGATGGATTTGGAAATTTTAAATTTAAGAAAAATGATTACTTATATCTGTGAAGATTTGATAATTATGCAATACAGAGCTTGAGATTCAATCGACCATTTTGGTTGCAAAAATATTAGGTTAATTACATAAAATTGTGATCAGGAGACATATTAATGCAGAAAAGAAGATTCAAAGGTTGATCTAGAGGAATTTCTAATTGCTGAAATCACAACAAAGATCTTTTCACATTTCTTAAAACCCAGAGAATAAACTGAATATTTCTTGAAAAATATTCTAACCCACACAATAAGTGCCTCATAAATAAATAAAGACTCTAAACTTTTCCTTAATACAACAGAGATCCATCTATAAGATCCTAAATCTTTCCTAAAGGAAACAGGAAACATCACACAGTAAAAAATCAATTAACCAAGTGAATACCATTCACTGCTAGTGGTCTTGACTCTTGAGTACTGTTCACTGATATTGTTCACATGAACAGTGCACTAGGAGCCCTGCAAGTTGTTGCTGCTCATGTATCATATATCACAAAAGTTGAAAAACTCTATTTTCAATAGAGTCCAGTTCTGTAGTTTCTGGAATTTTAGATTTTTCACACCCCTAAAGGTCATATCTGAAAAGTCATAAGCTTCTTTCCAAGAAACCAACTAGCTAATATTTTGATGATGATAGAGAATATGATAAGCCTTTGAGAATTTTATCCCCGCCTGACCCCTATTAGTTGTCCATCAAAACAGAACCTGAAAGAACAAACAAAAATAAAAGAAAATCTGACAGGACCATATTTGATAAGAAAACATGAAAATACAAAGTGAACATGTATACCAGCGACATGGATAAAATATGTATTTGATGTATGAGTTTAGTGTATGCTAAACAGCTCATGAAATTAACCATTTCCAGTCAGATAAAGTTATAGGCTTTACTATATAGTTAAGTTGCATGTCTGAGAATAACTAACCTGCTCCCTTATTTACTGATTACCATCTTGAAGTTGGGTCTTTCTAAGCGGCTCTTCCTGCTAGATTCACTATATATTGCACCATTGTGAGATACATGCCCGAAACTTTGATTTCCCTGAAATGTTTACACCTTCATTAAACAACAAGGATTAAACAAAATTTGCAGTTCAGTGTTTATAGCATGACTAGATGTTGTATGCATCATGAGAAGCACACAAGCAAAAATCAAACCCAAATTCTTCTTTAAATATCCATAATTGCACAAGCTGTTCTGTAGTTGATTGGGTCAGCATCAGCCTAACATGAGATAACCAAATACGATAAAGAGACATTTCTCAGTTCTTTTCGACAATAATACATATTTTTTAAGGTAAAATTATAATTAGAACATACAAATTTGCAAAGTCAAGGCACAACTTCAAAAATGAATCAAAATGTTTATGTAGTGGTCAAAAATTGACCCCCCTCTAGATGGTGACGCGTGTCCAAGCAACCGAGCACCCACTTCGAGACTTCCACATCATAAATTCATCCAACAGCTTCCGCCACTCCAGATCCTCTCGAAGTCCATCCTCCGTCCAGAAGATAGATCATCCCGGAACTTTCCGCCACTCGACATCCTGGAAACTCCGGAACCCCTCAATCCGAGCTCCAACAATAGATCATCCCCAAATATCCGCCGTCAGTTATGCAACACAATCCTCTTCCGCATTTATAACGTGTAACACCCTTCATCACGAGCAATTATGGATAGTAGTGAAATTCTCGGCATACACTCCTAACAAACCAGCATCCCTGATCGATGTCGTTACAACGTGAGAAACATGCAGATCTCACCCACGATCATCTATCTCCAGACCAACAGCTCAAAAAGATAAATAGACCTCTCCTCACAATGAAGAAGAGGACCGAACCCAGAAAATCCGAACTATGTACACTCTTTTCAAATCACTGTACTTCCTATAACCAGAGAATTATAATGAATAATGAAGTTCCCCCTCTCCCCGCGGTTTTTCTCAATTAAGGGTTTTCACGTAAAAACCATCTCTCCTTTTGTGCGCTATGTTTTACTTACGCGCATTTCACCCCCACTCCCTAATCTCGCTTGTGTAATAGATCAACCTTCTGATTGCTCGTGACGAAAAATCTCTACCTCAAACTAGTGCTTTCATAGAGAGCTGAGTCCCTACACTCAAGATCTCTCTTCCAAAATTCAAAAACCTTTCCCAAAAAGTCTCTCCTACAATGCCGATGACCCCAAGAAAGCAAACCGTCACCCTCAACGACGCAATATCTAAAGGCAAGGCTATCAACACCACTAGGGGCACGATTCCCCACCAGCCACCAATCAGCAGCATACCACCGAAGAAACTGGCTCCTCGCCTCCGGGGTAGTCGCCAGTACCCAACCACCATAACAGCACGAAGACCAGCTCTTTCAGATACTTGCCGACATGAAAAGGCGGATGAAAAAATAAGCCCAATCTGATCGCGATCAGAAATATGCGGGCTCTCGACCGCAAGAATAACATCCGTGAGCAGGAGGCATTAAGGCAACTCAATAACCAACTTCAGGCCCAAATCGCTACTCTCTAGAACAACCAAACATCGACACAGTTAGAAAGCGAGCCTAAAGTCGGTGGATCCCCCGACCTCTGAGCCCTTGACGAGCTGATTCAAAGATAGATCATGGAAGCCAAGCTACAAAGCCACTCAACGATTTCAGCTGCCAAAATCTCCGACTCTCCCCTCTCCGAAGAAAACCTGAAGTGCGAGTTCCAGAGAAAATTCTCGATTCCAATCTTCGATTACTACTCTAGAGTGAGCGACCTCGTCCAACACAATAGGTATTTTCAAGACAAGATGGTTGTCCGCAATGTCCACTCTTGTGTGACAGTGTCTCATCTTTCCCTCCAGTTTGAAAGGTGTGACGCCAGATTGTAACTACTCTCTGCAGCCCCGCTCTCTCCGCAACTTCAAGGGGTAACCGAAGCGTTTCTCACTTAGTACGCCTCTCGTCTGGAGGCCAAGAAGAACAATCATCACCTCCTCGCTGTCAAGATGAGACAGAGTGACAGCCTCAAATCATACATCGACTTTTTCAAAGCTAACTCGTCAAGGGCCTCAACTGCGGTGAGGATGTCTCTACACTGGCATTCATCAGCGGGTTGCAAGTCTCTCACACCCTGTACAAACATTTCCTAAAGCACAATGTCACTTGGATGAGCGATGTCCTGTCACGAGCTCAACCCTACATCCAGCAGGAGGAGGCAATGAAGACTTCCCTATACCATATCACGAAACATGGTAACGGCAGAGGAAAGTCGAAGTCTCCACATGAAGCCTTTGCCCATACCCAAGATCGGAACAAGAGGCAACTTGCCTCCAAGAGACAAGTGCTCCGTCCTTTCACCAAATCCGCTCTGAACCTACAAACGATAGAAACAATATTTCACTATGATGAGACTCCCATCAATGAGGTCTTCAACACCATCAAAGACCAGCCATAGGTTAGGTGCCCGAGACCAATCCGATATGATCCGACACTTCCCAGTAGAAGATATTGTTCATGCCATAACAATAAAGCACAAGACCGTTCACTGCTGGGCCATCCAGAAGTACATGGAGCAAATCCAACAAGCCTTCCTCAAAGAATACCTCCTTACTCTCGAAGCAGCCTCCAAATCCAGACAATTCAACGCTCCACCGCCTACCCAACCATAACATTTGATCACCCATTACAAAACAATTGAGTGATTTCACATTTCCAAGAGACGTACAGTACTCCTATCCCTACCACTTTCTGTATTCTAATGCCATGTACTTCATTATAATATTGAAGAAAATAACATTTCTGCTCCTAACCATTGCAGTCTTTCCAAGCAAGACGTTCCGCTAATGGGATATTCCTCACTTGGAACCACTCCGCTGTTGGGATTTTTCCACTCAGAGTCAGTCCTTCTGCTGATGGGATCTCCTGTTGGCCCAAAGGTCTTCCACCCTAGTTTTGATAATGATTAACTCATGTAGTTATGTTTACTACTAATAATCTTATGTTGTTTAAGTTTCAGATCATTAACCAAGATATTAATTGGTGAATAGCTTCAACAAGAGATGTTTGGAAGCTTCACAAGTGATTCCAGGGCTCAAGCATCAAGATCACACATAGCTTCGCTCGTGGATCACGGAGTTTGGATTGAGTCATCTTGAAGATTGAAGATCGTCAAGAAGACTTAGGTATCCATAGTTTAGATAGTGTGTTTAGATCCATTTGTAAAGCTTAGTATAGTTGATATGCTCAAGTGCACAAACACACACGTTTTATGTTTAGTTTTTAGTTTTCATTGATAGTTGATCAAAACAAGTTTAATTGATATATGTATAGTTGTTTCATTCTATACATGCATGCTTAACTTTTAAACAAACTTATTTTGACTTTCCTATTCATGTATTGAAAAATCCAAGTTTGATAAAAATACAAGATTTGGTTTTTGGTAAAAAATGATAAGACACAAAAATAGTTCATATTGATTGATATTTGAGCTAAACTTCTTATCACATGTTTATATATCAATGCAAAATGATAAAACTATTTTTGGGTATTTTTACAAGACTTAAAAGATTTTTAGAAAAATATTTTAACATGTGTTTCTGTCCCAGAACAGTGGCTGACAGGCCAGGTCGGCCGACCGCACGGGTCGACTGCACCTAAGGCCGGTCGACCCATGAGGTCGACCGACGTGCACAATCTTGTGCACGTTTGGCAGACACAGGGACGGTCGGCCGGGCGGCCGACCAGACCAGAGAGCTCTGCTCTCTGTATCTGGGGGTCGGCCGGGCAGTCGACCAGGTTGCCCCAACGGTCACATTTCTGACCGTTGGCGGTCGGCCGGGCCGGCCGACCGCTAGCCTGTCAGGCTGCCAGATCAGCCTAACGGCTAGTTTCTATTTTGTCCTATATAAACCCCATTCCTTTGGGATTTTGGCCAAGTTTTTTGAGAGCCAAAATTTCTCTGATATACAAATGTTTAAACAAGTTTTCAAAAGTGTTTTTGGGCTTTAAACTTTCAAATTTGGTTTTGTGTTTTAGGGTTTGGGAAAATCAAAGAAAATAGAAATTTGGGAGATTTGCTTTGTTCTTCAATTCTATCATTTACAAGAGTTTTTCCCAAGTATTTTTCTTTGAGTTTTGTTTTCCAAACACCTAGTTTTTCACATTTGAGCTTATCATCTATCCTAATCTATTAGGATCTTGTTTTGTGGAAAAGAGAGAAAAGAGAAGTGTTTGAGGTTGATTAAGCCTCCAAGTTGTACACCCTTGTTCTAGTTGTATCCCTCTTTGGTAGAGGTTGATCGGGTGATTGGTTTGCTCCCTCTTTGGTAGAGGTTGAGGCTTGTGGTTTGCTCCCTCTAGTGAGAGGTGGAGATTGGTTGTAACCCTCTTCGGTAGAGGTGTTGGTTGTTGTTTGGCTACGGGCCTACCCCTCAGTTGTGAGGCGGTGTTTGAGAGAGGAGTTCGGTACTCCTAGTGTTGTAACAAATCCTCTTTGGTAGAGCTTCCCTCGGTGGGAGATAGTGGATTGGAAATCCTACACGGTGGTGTAGGCGGGGATGTAGAGCTAGGGGCTCGAACCTCGAAACATATCTTTTTGTTTGCGTTTGATCCATTGTCTCTCTAACCCTCTCTCTCTTTTACATTTGTGCAAAGCATCATTCATATCATATCATCATACTTGCTTGTGTTGCCTTGCATTATTTCATATTGCTATTCATCCTTATATGCTTGGCTTGATTGTGTGTGTGCCTCACTTATACTTAACCACAAGAGCTTCACATAGCACCTCAACCCATATCTAGGGGAATCAAGAGGAGTTAGTCCAAAGCCCTTCACGGGAATTCGGCTACACTTGTGTGTTGTATTAAGTGTGATTGCAAAATTTGCATTAGCTTCCGCATTTAGAGCATTTAGTTTCTAGATTAGCATTTACACCTATTCACCCCCCTCTAGGTGTGCTTTCATCTCCCCCACTCGGACAACTGTCTCTAAATATTCTGCTGATGAGATTTTCTCCACTCAAAGTCGGTCCTTCTGCTAATGGGATTTCCCCTCCTCGAAGGATTGTGTTTGTACACTCTGTTGTTTCCCCTACTCGGAGACGACAATGCAGACTTGCCTACAGGCCCCTCGATTAGCCTACTGAAATCGAAACCCTCCGCTGTAGAATTTTCCCTACTCGGAGTCCCTGCTCTCCTGCATGGATTTTTCCCTCTCAGAGCCCCCGTTTGATATTTCGCTGATGGGATTTGCCCCACTCGGAAATACAAACACTAACCTACGGGCCCCCCTCATCCGACCCACGGGCAGATGAACCCCCAGACAGTTTCCCTTTGTTGGGTCCTAACCGGATCGCCATTCCACTGCTGGGATTTCTCCTACTCGAAGTAGACGCATTCAATTTGTCGACGAGTTGTACCCGGCTTCAGGCCCTACTAAGATCACAACTCCGCTGCTGGGATTTTTCCTACTCGGAGTAGACACATCCAATTTGTCGACAGCTTGTACCCCGCTTCAGGCCCTAGTAAGGTCAACTCCGCTGATGCGATTTCTCTTACTCGAAAGTAACTGTAAACTCGACTCCGCTACTGGGATTTCTCCCACTCGGAGGCCCAACTCCGCTGATGGGATTCCCCCATTCGGAGGTCCGGATCGCCACTCCGCTGATGAGATTTTTCCCACCTAGAGTCGATGAATCCAATCTGTCAATTGGTGACATCCTCACTTCAGGCATCTTTCCAATTTGCAGGTAAGAGAGCCTATAGTTGAATGAAACATATGGTAATATATACGAGGGTTTTCTTATTTGGATTATCCCCTCAATATATTAGTTTCATGTAATTAGAGGGTGAAGACATCAAACATACCGGAGAGGCACAGTCACCCAGGTATTATCCGAACACCACTTTTGTGAATTGCATGTATTATTCATCTCGAGAAGCATCGTTGTGTATGTTTAGTTTATAACTACACGAGACATATGATATATACATGAGGGTATTCTTGTTTGGATTATCCCCTCAATGTACTAGTGTTGTGTGATTAGAATCTAAGTGTACATAGTCTTGTCAGCCCAATCTATTTAATTTACACCTTTCATTAGCTCTTATTGTGCTGCATTTAACATATAACTTAGGATGTTCTACTGCATGTTCGTGTGCACGTTCTCCTTTCCTCCCATCATAATCCATGGTCTGTACGTTCAGCTAATGGGATTTCCCCCACTCGGAGACAACAATGTGGACTCCAGCCTACGGGCTCCCTCTTAGTCCGCCCATGGGCGATCGAAACCCTCCGTTGTGGGACTTCCCCCACTCGGAGTCACTACTCTACACTTGGATTTCTCCCACTTAGAGTCCTATCAAATTTCCCACTCCAAGGTTGGATTTTCCCCACTCGGAGGCCAAAAAAATTATAAGTACAACTGATGGGATTTCTCCCCCACTCGGAAACAATGCTGCAAGCTCACCAAACCAAATCAAACATTCCGAAGTTAAAGACCCGCACTCTGAGGAGACATGATCGATTCCGAAGTGCCAACGGTAAAGCAAACCATGCCAGATCTAAACAAACATTTTTATTCCAAAGACATTTATATATGTTTCACTTCAAAAAGTCTTTCCATTTTGAACACATTCCTTCAAATACATATTTGATTATATATAACAAGAGTAATACAAAACTCCATTACAGTTCTGTGTTTACACTTTTTTGAAAAGAAATACAGCTGATCCTGACCCGACTCCATCATGCCGCTACCACCAGCCTCACATCTGAACTACGAGAGCATGTCCTCCAGAGAACACCCGTCAGAAGGCACAACCTTATTGCTCTCACCACCGTCCAGAGACCTCGCAAGAAACTCTGTGAGGTTCCTTCACAAAAATAAAAGGTCTTCTGAGGAAAGATCTTCTCTCCACCTGGAACACGCCTCTAAGGAAGCCAGATGGACTCCGATAAAACACACAAGCCAATGATGGTATCGCACCACCGAACCTCTGTCTGAGAAAGAGGTCGGAGCTCTGGAAGGAGTGCTTCATCGGTGACGTCCCGACGAAAACGCCCCGCATACTCCCCTCCCGTTGCTCGCCGCAAGAAAGGAGTCTCCAAGCGCGAGGCAACGATGTCCGAGCATAATGAAGACTAAAAGGAAAGCAAGATTGTCGTGGAGTCGCATCCACATCCGTAACCGCCCAGGACAGTCCCTCCTCCTACCTCGTACACACTACAGGAAAGAACTTAAAGCCCAAGATCGAAACTAGACCGAGCAAGCCATGTACCAGACAAACAAACCGAGTTGGAGCAGGAGTCTTCCCTATCTCCCCTGACAGTGGAGCCCTGTCACAACGACTAACGTATTGTGAGAGGCTCATCACAACGACTGACATATTGCGCCATCCATTCCCACCATCTCCATCCTCTCTTTTTCTTTCCTCCACCTGATGAAGAAGAAAGACATGACAACGAAGCAGAGAATGAAGAATTTAAAGCAAGACTTCTTAGAGAAGAAAACAAAATTGATTTTCATCTGAAGGTTTTACTCTATTTACAGATAGAGGAGGAGAAGCCGAATCGTCTCCAATTCAAATTCCTAATCGCCGAAAGTTGGTCCGTGTCCCAAGATTCTCGGTCAACCGAATTGCAAGATATCAACCGTCACAGCCACACGATCTTAGTCATCATAGCGCCAAGATTCGAAGAGACGCAAGTTACAAGTTTCAAAGGTTCTACTTGATTGATGCCAGTTGTCCACCAGCCACACGATCTCCAAGTGCGTTCAGAAGATTCACATTTATAATCCAAATCCTCTCATGCTCACAAGTCAAGACATTAAAAGATCTACCAACTCCGCTCTTCTAACTTCCCTTCCGTAGGCTCTGACAGACGATAGAGTAGGGACATCTGTAGTGGTCACAAATTAACCCTCATCTAGATGGCAACGCGCGTCCAAACAATCCAGCACACCCTTCGAGACTTCCACATCATACAATCCATCCAGCAGCTTCCACCACTCCAGATCATCCCGAAGCTCGTCCTCTGTCCAAAAAATAGATCATTCTAGAACATTCCGCCACTCGGACATCCCGGATCTCCCTCTGTTTTGGAAACTCCAGAGCCCCTCAATTCGAGCTCCAGCAACAGATCACCCCCAAATCTCCACGTTAATTACGCAGCTCCTCTTCCACGTTCATAACACGTAACGCCCCTCAGCAGGAACAGTTATAGATAGTGGCAGAATTCTCGGCATGCAACCCCAACAAACCAACATCACTGATTGTTGTCGTTATAATGTACGAAACATGCAGATCTCACCCACGATCGACTTCAAGACCAACAGCTCAAAAAAGATAAATAGACCTCTTCCAATAACGAAGAAGAGGACCGAACCCGAGAAATCCGACCTCTGTACACTCCTTCCAAACCATTGTACTTCCTGTAGCCAGAGAATTATAGTGAAGTTCCTCCTCCGTTCTGTGGTTTTCTAGTTA
>JAVJIF010018257.1:25000-89743 GCA_038442645.1 Agave tequilana
CTATGGTGAAGGAGAACAGGTAGATTATATGAAAAAAGGTAAGTCTGATCAATTAGGATGTAGTAGACAAGAACGGATATGACAAAATTGTCCCTGTAAGTTGCAATATGTATGAAAACCTACTACTATTCTGATGACACTGTAGCATCCCATTCTAGACTGACATCATGTGGAACCGTTTTAGTATGCTAGGTAGTCCCTTAGGCATAATAGAGTGCAACTAACATCTAATGCAAAGTTTCAGTTTAAAGCCTCTAGGATGCAGAGCAAATCGGAATTGCAAAGTCAGTATCACCCGGTTCTTTTCATTAGGTTATCTGCTGCTGTGGAACCCTTTTAAAATGCTAGGTCATCCGGCATGACAGAGTTCAGCTAATATCTAATACAAATTTTCTGATTGAAAGCCTTGATAATGCAAGAAAAAAACAAAATTGCACATGCAGATCCTAAAATTGGTACCAGTTCCTTTCATTAGATTATCTACTATTGTGGAACCCTTGAGAATGCTAGGTAGTCCTATGGCATAATAGGTTCGGCTAACAAAGCCTTAAGGATGCACGCCCTCAGAATTCCATAGTCACAAGACTCACATCCAAATTTGGTACCCAATTCCTTTTCATTAGGTTTTCTTTTAGAGCTAGTACATTTCCCCCGACTGATTTCCACCGAAAGGTCAAGTTATATGTATATTTCAATATGAGTGAAAAGGTATGTGTTACTAAAAAAATTATAGGTACTAACTACCTAGTATTTTGGGGATGTGGGAACTATCACTGCTATTATTCAGATGTTGGTGTTGAATTTGGTTTCAGTATTTTGCATGACATATTTTGGCTAAATATAGTATTTTTTTTGGCGATGTATATTCTGGGTAACTATAACATACATTGGCTAAGCATAGTAAATTGTGACTAAACAAAGTGTATTTTGGCTTTATATAACATATTACGGTTAAATATAGTATAGTTTAAGATATGTAGTATTTGTAGACTTATTTTGGGTAAGCACAGGGGATTCTTTTGCCTTTTCAGGTATAAAGGTTTTCATGAGTATAAAAGGATTAGGGTATTGTAGTAGCAAACCAGGTGAAGCTCAATGTTGTCAGAGAAAAAAATGTTGGAAAAGAACCATTTATTTGTAGTTATTGATGGTGATGATTCAAAATCATTTGCTTTGTAATTTTTTGGATTGCGTTGTATTTATTTTTATATTGTACTTATTTCTTTTGTTTATTTGTGTATTGCAAACATGTGATGTAGAAATTATTGAGGATGGATCAATGGTTCTCAAACACAGTTATATTTACAGTAATAGGAAAAGATTAGTCATAGCTGATTTTGACTAAGGATAACATGTTTGTTAAGATTTGTGACTGGAATACGTCGTGAAGGTGGACGAAACTACAAAGATCAAAGAACGGACGTGCACAAAGAGCTGTGCACATTATCAGTCAACTAATACTGGGTATAGTCGACTCATCACATGGATTAGTCGCTTCATACATTGTATAGTTGACTAGGTTGGTCAACAGAGAGTTGGAGTTTTCGAATCTTGTCAGAATAGTCGGCTAGTATTTGGGCCTAGTTGACTAATACATGGTATTAGTCGACTAGTACCCTGGCCTAATCGACTAATGTCAGGTCTGATAGTTTTTTCTGTATCTGTTTCCAGATTCGAGTTGGATTCGGGTTTTTCCTTATTCTGAAGCGGTGATTGTTCGTATTGATGAAGTTTGTTTGAGACTAGGAAAGTTTTATGGTCTATAAATAACCCCTTAGGGGTGGTCTTTAATGTAATCTCAATGAATTTGTAATTTTAAGGGTGTAATTCATTTAGGTAAGAGGTTTGTGAGAGAAGCTTAGCCACAAGGGTTCACTATTCTTGACGGCCATCAAGTACTTGTAATCTTCTCAGCGTAAGGCGCAAGTAATTCTTAGTGTACTCCCCAAAGTTTTAATAAAATTTCTCCCCTTTCTCCCGTGAACGTACACACAATCTGTTTGATCAGTAGAACCACATTATATTGTGTGTTGATTTTCTATCTACTTTGGAATATCTTGTTCTTCTTTTCTTCTCGCGCGCCTTAGTAGATCATGTGGCTTGTTTCCGCTGCGCCTCCCCAGTCGATCCGGTCGTGGGGGCGTCTCTGAAATCACAACAATTGGTATCAGAGTAAGGTTAACTTGAAGATGTCTGTCATTAAGTTCGAAATTCAGAAGTTTAATGGTGGCATCAATTTCAGTAGGTGGCAGATTAGGATGTCATCATTACCCAGAGCGGTTGAAAAAAACACTACTCAGGAGGAAGAAAAGCCTCACGACTTGGCAGGAGTTGAATGAGAAAGCCTTGACAGTTATTCAGTTTTGCTTGGCGGACAAAGTGTTGGATGAGTTTTTTACGAAGAAAATAGCATCCTCATTGTAAGAGCGACTTCTTGACCAATATTTGAAGAAATCGTTTATGAATCGGCTGACTCTGAAGCAGCGTCTTTTTCTTCTCCGCATGCATGAAGGTACACTTATCAAATCTCACATTGCATAATTTTTCTCTATTATCAATGATTTAAATAAGATAGAGGTTAAGATAGAATATGAGAATCAAGCACTTCTATTACTGTATTTTTTACCTTCTTCATATAAGAGATTTAGGTAAGCTCATCTATGGAGGCAATTCAACAATCAAGGTCAATGAGGTTAAGGAGCATCTACTCAGCAAGGACAAAATTAAAACTCAGTTGACGGGTGAGTCTCATCATGATGATTCCGGGCAAGGTCATTATTCAAAGGCGAAGAGTATAATGGAAGTTCCACTGGTAATTCAAACATAAGAGTTTGGCGTGCAACTACTGTCACAAGAAGGGCACATTAGAGCTAATTGTTGGCTTCGAAAGAATAAACAACCAAATGCAATGTCACTGAACTGATTAGAGAAGATGAAGAACAGTGAGACATTTTATCTGTTACAGACAGATCAGTTGGTAACAAAGATAGATGGATTATCGACTTTAGATGTTCACAACACATCAGTTTCAATAAAAAGATGTTCTCATACACTTCGGATTCAAAAGGAGAAGTCTCCATGGGAAATTCTGCTACAAGCAAGGTGATTGGCGAAGAAACAATTTAGTTTAAATCTCATAATGGATGTATCACTACTCTTCAAGGTGTTCGTCATGTTCCTGAATCAAGGTATAATCTCATCTCTCTTGGAGCCCTACATAAAGAAGGGTTCAGTTTTAGTTCTGAAGGTGATCTTACGGAAGTCTCCAAAGAGGCTCGTGTGAAATTTCAGGCCGAACATATCGGCAATGTGTAAATGTTGTGGAACTCAAAATTACAGTTGGTGGATTGCAGTTATTCTCGACTTCCAAAGCGGTGGTTGTAGAACAATCAAAGACTACAATGGTTTCGACCTCGAATGTTCAGTTGTACCCTAAAGAGAGATTGGGACTAGGCGCGCAATAAGGTAGTTCAGATCGTTGCTCCTATGGTGGAGTAAATTCTCATAAATTATATGTGAATCAAGAAATCGTTGGGATAAAGTTCAGGTTAGGCCTGAACTTATTCGACCTAATCAAGATGTGAACCCTATGAGGGGGTTATGGAGAAAAGGGAGTGAGATGGAGATGAAGACAAGACTTGTTCAATTATGCGTGGATGCGAACACCAGGAGCATGGTGGCTATTCTCAGACTTGGACGTATTCGAGTCAAGAGGAAAATTGTTAGGATTTGTGCTGGAATACTTCGTGAAGGTAGATGAAACTTCGGAGATCAAAGAACGGACGTGCACAAGGAGCTGTGCACATTACCAGTCGACTAATACTGGGTATAGTCGACTAATCACATGAATTAGTCGACTAATACATTGTATAGTCGACTAGGTTGGCCAATAGAGAATTGGGGTTCTCAAATCTTGTTAGAGTAGTCGACTAGTATTTGGGCCTAGTCGACTAGTACTCTGACAGATTGGCCTAGTCGACTAATGTCATGTCTGACAGTTTTCTTTTCTGGATCTGTTTTCAAATTCGAGTTAGATACAGATTTTCTTTATTATGAGGCGGTGATTGTTCATATTGATGAAGTTTGTTTAGAACTAAGAGAGTTCTATGGTCTATAAATAACCCCTTAGGAGTGACTTTCAATGGAATCCCAATGAATTTGTAATTCCTAAGGGTGCAATTCATTTAGAATGAGAGATTCGTGAGAGAAACTTAGCCACAATGGTTCGCTGTTCTTGACAGCGATCAAGTGCTTGTAATCTTCTCAGCGTAAGGTGTGAGTAATTCTTATTGTACTCTCCTAAAGTTTTAATGAAGTTTCTCCCCTTCTCCATGGACGTAAACACGATCTGTTTGATCGGTGGAACCACGTTATATTGTATGTTGGCTTTTTATCTACTTTGAAATATCTTCTTCTTCTCTTCTTCTCGTTGCCTTAATAGATCATGTTGTTTGTTCCCGCTGCGCCGCCCCAATCGATCCGGTGGTGGGGCGTCTCTGAAATCACAACAATGTTATGGCAAATTCCAGCATTGTTTGGCTAAACATAGTAAATTTTTACTAAGTATGGCATATTTTCTAAGTATTAGCAAGTTTTTTCTCTATATAACATATTTTATCAAATTATAGAAAGTTTTTATTGTGTGTAGAATATTTTTGTCATCTATAGAACATGTTGTGCAAAATATAGCATACTATAGCAATTTCTTGTTGCATATAGCATACCTTTTTTAGCTATAGAGTATTTTGGCAAAATATAGCATTTCTTAACTAATCATAGCATTTTCTTCTTAAGTATAGCATGTTCTATTGACTTATAGCATCTTTTGCTTAAATCTGCCAATGCAGCAAATCACAGTTTTTTTACTACCAAATCAATTAATTTTCAACATATAAAAATTACTTTATTTTATAAAATATAATAAAATAATAAATGTTAAATATATTAATATATAACTGGTAAAAATAAGTTAGTTTTTCTTAAAATAACAGAAATAATAAATATATTTTAATAAAAAAAATATTTTTTATTAAATAAGAAATATAAAAACATCATTTGAGTGTTATGTTATTATACATTTGTTTGGCCACAGTTTATTTTTAAATCCAATTAATTTCCCGAATTACTTTTATGGCCAAGGGCAAATAGATCATTTTACGTTATTTTATAAATGTATAATACAATCGGGAAATAAAACTAAATTGATTTGGTATTTGGACATATAGGTATTTCTCAAACCTTTGGACATAAAATTAAATTCGACAAAGATCTGGGACATGGAACTGTTTTTCCCTCGACAATTTTGATTGCCATATCTGGGTACAACAAAACATCCAAATATCCAATACAGTTCCTAATTCATGCATACAAGTAGGTTTGTAACAATAAATTTAATTTTTAAAGTATTGCAAAACAACCACTTGAGGGATTTGAAGTTATAGCATTTAACAACTAGTATTGTATGTATATAATAGTGTTGTATGGAACAATATCAATAGGTCCTTGTTAGAACTCCTATGTTCTCCATACCGGCCGGAAACACGTTAATAATACTATATAGGCCCATCAAAGTATAACCTAGACTTTTTGGATCAGATGGTCATCTTGGATACAGCAAAAACGGACTACCACAAGGAATTATTAAACTTGACAGTGCAGTTTTCACCAAAGGATTTCTCAAACCACCCGGTCAATGCACACATGTGACATGACACACCCATTGTACTGGAATAGGCTTCCATCTTTTACACTATCCAACGATGCCATACACATGATCATAATTGCAGATATGACAGGTTAGGATATAATTTTCTTAAGCCTGTACGACATATCAACTAGAATCACAATTGAACCGTCTCATCAGGAACAAGAATACTGAACAGCCATAAGAATCATATGACATCAGTTACCAGCTTGATCCAATATGCAAGCACAAGTTGATATGACAGGTTAGGATATAATTTTCTTAAGCCTGTACGACATATCAACTAGAATCACAATTGAACCGTCTCATCGGGATCAAGTAAGAATACTGAACAGCCATAAGAAGCATATGACATCAGTTACCAGCTTGATCCAATATGCAAGCACAAGTTTGTTCCAACTTACCATCAAGTGACTCTCTCTCTCTCTCTCTCTCTCTCTCTCTCTCTCTCTCTCTCTCTCTTACTTTAGACATATGGTACCAGACAGAATAGCATGTGTTTTGAGGAACTCCCAAATCAAATGGTTGCGGTAGTTATTGTTAGGAAATATGATTCATATAAGGAGTGGTATATGAGTTGTATTAGTAGTATAGAAATAGGAATAGGATTAGATTTTTCATGTATATGTATATAATATATTTGAGGGGAGAGATCTCTCTCCAACTCACTTTGTAATTTTCATAACCTTGAGTTTATCATGGTATCCGAGCCTAAAATCTGAATTCTTTCTTTCTCTTCTTCTTTTCTTCTTCCCATCGACAGAGCAATCAAACCCATCTCAATAAATCCTCGCCTTCATCTTCGACTTGTAGATTCGTCTTCGACTCGCAACCATCTGACTTCGACCTCGATTTCAAACTCTCACTTTGACTTTGACTTCGACTTCATCTTCGACTACGCCTTCATCATTCTCTCATGATGGTCAACATCTCCTCCTTCCTTAAGTTCCATCTCCTCTTCTTCTTTCTTCTTCTTGCTCTTCTTGCTGCAGTAAACTAACAACGTTCTTTTTAAAAAAACAGTCAATAAAACAGACTCTAAAAAAGAAAAGAAAAGAAAAAGGAATCTTCTTTGATCTTTGTGGTTCTTCGGGGATGGGTTGTTAAAACCCATGATCGTTAGTTTTGACTTAAATTTTGGTTGGGTTTTTGACTTCAGCGGAGCGTTTTTGTAATTTGGGGGAGGTTCTTTTCATTGTTTTGAGTGATGACTGAGTCTAAAAGAGAGATAAAGCTAGCAGTTTCTGAGTCTGTATCTGGGAGGATTACTGATAAAAAGTTGAATGATGACAACTTTATCAAGTGAAAATGAGTTATTGAGATGTATATTACTGAGAGAGCAAAGCATCACCACATAGTCGACGGTCCCTTTGATCCAAAGACGTAGACTTGAAAGCAAGACGGTGCATTTCTTATAGGATAAATCTTGAATAACATGGAGCCGCGTGTTCGGGCTCTAGTTGAACATTGCACAACCGTAAAAGAGTTATGGGCGTCTTATACAAGTTATATTCAGGAGACAGTAAACCTAAATCAAGCCTATGATGTCATCCAGAAGTGATTCAGAGTAAACAAGAAAGTCGAACATTGGCTCAATTTTATGGCGACTTCAACAAACTTTCCTAAGAGGTCAAGGAGATTTTATTTTCTATCACAGATTACGTGAAGCAGATGCAAAAGAGATGAAACAAGTTGATACTTGATTTCTTAAAAATACTGCGTACAGAGTTCTCGAAATCTCAACCGAATGTGATTGGTAGCTCCACTGCTATGTAACTTGAGAATACCTACCACTACTTACGTGACGTTCTCTCAAAATCACAAAATACAGTCAGCATGGAATCTCACGATTGTTCTACCCTTGCAATCCAAGGCAAAACAACAGGAAGTAGAAGACGTGGGAACAATTTTAGAGCAGAGGTCGTGGCCTCGTAGGAGAGATCGTGGTAGTGGTCGCTCAAGAGGACGAAGAGGAGAGGTGCTATATTGTTATTATTGTAATGATTCAGGTCACACAAGTACAACTGTTCACTACTACAAACAAAGCAGGAACAACCATTTTGATCTGCTCATGTGCATTGTTCTAAAATCAGATTCATTGGTCGATTAGTCGGACGATTAATCGTAATCATTGGCATCCCGTGTAATATTACATTCAGCGCTCTGATTATGCGCTCGGGCACTTAATCGCGTCCAAAACGATTAATCAGGTGCTTAATCGGATCCAAAACAATTAAGCGCCTGATTAATCTGTTATTTATTAAATAGTAGATGAATTATAATTTTATTATTGTATATTTTGCATAAAGTGATACTTATATTCTTATTGTTTTCGATTAATTTTCAAATTAACTTAGTTAGCAATCTTTCTCCATAAAGCTCATTATTTTGATAGATTAATTGATTATTTTTTTTATTTATCTTATTTTGCCGGTAAGTTTTTTGACTTATATTTATGTTGCAAAATTTGAAATCTTGGATTACTAATGCGAAGAGATAAGTTCTCTTACTTCTTTTTTTTACTATTTATTCATATTGTCTTGTTCATCATATCGTAGTTTATAACTTCACATTTGGATATTGTTGTATAATATTTAGACATTTTCAACAATTAATTGTATATATTTATATGTAGTTGTGTATAAATTAATTAAATGTATTAAAATATTCAATTTTGATTAATCTCCGATTAATTCCCGATTAATCCGGTTAATCATTATTCAGTGTTGGATCGCACGAATAACGAAACTAATTTTTAGAACACTGCTCATGTAGCTACAGCAGGAGGAGCAATCTAAAAGCAGAAGTTTCATCAGTAAGGAGCAAGTGGAGCAGTTGTATTAGATGTTCCAATAATTTTAGACATCATCCACTCCATCTTCTTTCACAACCACTTTGGCCCAAAAGGTAATCTTACTGATTTTCTTACTTCATTTAGTTCTCCTACTTGAATTATAGATTCAAGAGGTTTTTATCACGTGGCTAGTAATAAAAGTATTGTCTCTTTTCTTAATTCTACGTGCTTTTTCCTCTCTGTTACATTAGTCGATGGTTTCACTTCTTCTGTTTAAGGCATAGGGCTTGGTAATGCTACATCTTCTTTATCTCTATCATTTATACTTTATGTTCCAAACTTTTTCAGCTTCCTATCAGTTAGTAAGATTACTAGACGGTTAAATTGTTCAGTAAAAGTATATTCTTTTTTTTGTGAATTTTAGAAACTTGGAATGAAGAAAGACATTGTATTACCTGGACTTAGTCTCCAAATCAGTGACGTGCTCCAATTCTGTTTCACTTTTTTATCATCATTAGGTCACCCTCCCTACGGTTTTAAAGATTTTGACTCTTAGGTCTAATCAAATTGAGTCTTTAGAATTTGAGTATTGTCAACTAGAAAAATACCATCGAATGTTTTATCCTAGTAGAGTCAATAAACGGGTTAATCACCTCGATTTAGTTCATTCAGATGTAGAGATCCATGTTCAATAAATCATCAAAACTGAATTTCAGTATTTCATTACTTTCATGAATGATTAATTGCGTTTTACTTGACTTTATCTCATGAAATCATGTTCTGAAATCTTTTCCATATTTCAAATTTTTTGTTCTCAGATTAAAACTCAATTTAACACTTCTAAGAAAATTTTAAGACCTGATAATGCTAAAGAGTATTTTTAGTTCATTATTTACAAATTTGATGACTGGATATGACATTATTCATCAATCCTTATGCGCATATATTTCTCAACAAAATGGTGTCACTGAACGTAAAAATCATCATTTGTTTCAAATTGCTCCGACAATGCTTATTCATAGAAAAGTTTCTAAATATTTTTGGAGTGATATAGTTTTTACAGCATGCTATCTAATTAATCAAATTCCCTCTTCTGTTTTGCAAAATCAAATCTCATATTTAGTATTATAATTTCAAAATTATTTTGTTTTCTGTGCCACCAAAGATTTTTGGATGTATGTGTTTTGTTCAGAACACTGATCCACATAAACAAAATTAGATTTTCGCTCAAATGTATTTTTCTTGAGTAGTTTTGGACACACAATGGGTATCGGTGTTATTGTCTTTCATAAAAGAAAATTGGATTCTTGTACTATCAAATGTTTTTATTTCGAGTATTTTGGACACACAAAAGGTATCTGTGTTATTGTCTTCACTGTAGCTGATATCACATTTTTTTAATCTAATTCTAGGTTTGATAGTGAGCTTTTCTCTTTAAAGTCCGAAGACAACAATATGTTTTTTTTCTTATTCAGGATCCACCAGTTCTGTATACTCCATCATAAGTTGGTATAAATATGGATATATTGCCACATGTACATGGAGAACCAGTACTCCCTAACTGGTTTAGAGAACTAAGCAAAGTATTCACAAGACGTACTTTTACTGCACAAATGTCAACATCTTCTGTTATTCTAATTTCTGAAACACAAACTGGTGAGAATACATTTACATGACCCTCTAGTGATACTTTTAGGGACGGTGATATTGTTCTCGATGATGATCTTCCTATTGCCCTTCGTAAGGGTAAACGCACTTGCACATCTCACCTTATCTCTCGCTTTATACCCTTTTCCACAGTTGTCTTCTTCCTTTCATGCATTTATTTCTTTGGACTCATGTTCTATTCCCAAATCTCTATCAGAAGCATTATCTATCCCAGGTTGAAAAGATGCCATGAAGGAAGAAATGCTACCTCCAGACGAGACTGGAACTTGGAATCTTGTTCTTCTTCCTCCAAGAAAGAAAGCAGTCGAATGTCGGTGGGTGTACACTGTGAAGCTGAACCTCGATGGGTCATTGGCTCGTTTGAAGGCCTGTTTGGTTGCCAAAGAGTATTCTTAGGTGTATTGAATGGATTATCAGGCTACCTTCTCGCCGGTTGTAAAGCTAACTTTTATGCGCATTCTTATTTTTTGGCTGTCACTCATCATTGTCCCCTCTATCAGTTAGATGTAAAGAATACTTTTTAATGGTGTTTTTAATGAGGGTGTTTATATGGAACAACCACCCAGTTTTATTAGTCAAGGAGAGTCGGGGAAAATGTGCAGGCTGAATAAGCCCTTGTATGAATTGAAGCAGTCACCAAGAGCTTGGTTTGGACGATTTGTCTCTGTTGTTCGAACTTTTGGTCTTTCTCATTCTCAGAAGGACCACTTTATGCTTTGGCGACAACATCAATGAAAGAGGTTACTCCTTGTATCTGGATGATATCATTATAACCGGTGGTGATGATCAGGGGATCATTTATTTAAAATGCTACTTGCAGACCTTGAATCTTTGTAATACTTCTTAGATATTGAATTAGCTAGATCAAGGAAGGGAATTACTCTTTCTCAGAGGAAATATATGCTTGATATGCTTTATGAGACAGGTTTGTTGGGGTACAAAGCTGCTGATGCACTCATGAAAGCTTAGGTCAAGCTGTTGCCAGACCAGGGGGAGATCTTAGATGTTCCTGGCACGTATCATTAGTCAGTAAGTAAGCTAAACTACCTAAAGGGTGACTAAACCTAACACTGCCTTTACCGTGAGTGTTGTAAGTCAGTTTCTCTCAGCACCAAGGATAACTCATTGGAATGCAGTAGCGCAGATTCTCAGATACTTAAATAAGTCTTCGAGAAAAGGGCTTCTATATTCGGATTGTGGACACACTGGAGTTGATTTTTCAGCTATTGATCGGAAGATCGCCTGTTAATAGGTAATCTACCATAGGCTTTTGTGTGTTCCTTAGAGGAATTGTTGTGTTATAAAAAGCAAGAAGCAGTGTGTGATATCACGATTTAGTACAGAGTCAGAGTATCATGCGATGGTAAATGTAACTTGTGACATGATTTGAATCAGAGACTTGTTGACTGAGCTTGATTTTTCTCCAGAGTGTCCTATGAGGTTATACTGTGATAACCAGACTCCTATTCATATAGCTGAAAATTCAGTATTTCATGAGCGCACAAAAACATTAAGTGGATTGTCATTTGATACGTCATAAGATTGAAGAAAAGAATCTTCAAGCTCAACATGTTTCATCCCGTTATAGCAAATTTACTCACAAAATCTCTTGAGAAGACACGAGCTAATTTATTTGTAATAAGCTGGGCATATATGATATATGTACTCCAGCTTGAGGGAGAGTGTTAGGAAATATGGTTTCTAAAGGAGTGATATAGGAATAGTAGCACAAGACTTTCACATATCTGTATAATATAATTGAGAGGACAGATCTCTCTCCAACTAACTCTCTAATTTTCATAACCTTGACTTTATCAGTTATAATACTGAGAAGATTATTTATGTTGCAAATACCTAATACATACATGAGCAGTTTTTGAATCGTGATATTTATTTATAGACAGAAATGTGCAGATCACGATTAACAGTGTAAATTAATAGCATATCTTTGCACCTACTTTGTTTGAAGATTCTAAACAGAGAAGGAACTCACTAAACCATTACAGAAAAATAATTTCTTTAAAGCTGCAAAAAAAAAAAATTTACTCACTACAATCTGATAGTTTCCCATCTCTTCCTGCTCTGCCTGCTTCTTGATAATACGCTTCCACACTCTGCAGTTAAAACAAACATCATCAGATAATAATGGAATGAGTATGAGCATATAAGAAAATGCGAGTGACAAAAGAACACAAAAAACAAGATTTCATAGCATCTTTTAGTCAAAGCAAGATGTACATGCAACCACCAACAGCACAGGTATGCATGAATACATGTCCAAAAACTCAGTAGAAGTAACATTATAGCATAGCAAATTATAGTCTATACTAAAGATGTTAAAGCCAGCTACAATGGGCATGGTAAATAATTATAACCATCCACATGATCAAAGAACAAAACAACTAATACAGCAGACAAGGCAATTAAGAATTATTTGATAGATAATGATCCCTTTATCAACCAGGGCCCGTCTGCCCCATCAGCAGCATATAACCGGTTGTCTAACCAGCTACTATAGAAACCAAGAAGTAAAACAGGCAAATCAGGGTTATCAGCAAACTTGTTCTGGAACTAAATTTGCAGCATAAGTGGTATACGTGACATTAGAAAATTAAAACTAGTTCTATCTATTCAAACATGGACAGGAAAAGTGGTGGAAGAGAAGAGAGACAACTAACCACAAACGCACTGGAGATTGATTGGCCTTGAAACTGATGGCTGACTATTCGTCTAATAGATCGATTTTGATTGACTACCATAATTTACATTATAAAGAGAAATTAGCAATAACACACATGCACACAAAGTATTCTAGGACATAAAAACTATGACGAACAGGGTGAATTATGCATAGAGATGATCCATAGTGATATTTTAGGCCGCTTCCCTAAGTAATTCTCTAAGGAGATACGCCAGGAACACTTCACACACACACACACACACAAATATATATATATATATATATATATATATATATATATATATATATATATATATATATATATATATATATGTTGCAGAACATATTTTGTGTATTGAAGCTCTTTCCCATGTGTGGGGATGTTTCAGACTATTTCATCTTGATAGGTGTGATGAATGAAAAATTATGGGGTTTTAAAAAATCTTCTATCAAACGGTCCAAAGTCCAAACTTGATGTATTCTCAGAAAACGTTCAATTTGAAACCACGTGATGGATAAGCAAATGACCTATTAAGCTCATGATTTTTTTATCCAGAACTTCTGGAAGATTGTAGATCATGATCAATAGTGTGGATCATCCAGTGGGGAAGTGCTCCAGCACATAAAAAATTTATGTATTGCACGTATCTCTCTACACACACACACATATTGGACGGTAAAATTATTTTATTAATCAAAAGAGTACAAAAATTATATTGAATCCAACCTATCTAATAACTCTCTCACGTGCTAACCACTCAATACAACTCTTAATAACTCAAAAAAAAATCTCAAAACTCAATAGCTATTAACACGCTAAGAAAATAGCTTCAAGGCTTGCCTTGAAAAAGCACAATCTCTCCCATTAGATCTACAACTCAAAAGAAAATATAAGACAAATAAAACATTCTATCTCTTTATTGATCATTACATTACAAATGTGAATGAATTAGATCCACTAAATGAAACAAAGTCGATTTTCTTGTAAATCTCATATTGATTGAATCTACTGATCAGAGTGAAAATTAAAGAAAAGATAATAGTCGACCTTCTTATAGATCCAAACCCTAGATGGGTATCAAGTATCTTGATCATCATCAAACAACTACGAACTTGATCATCGATGAAATCATTGATCTTCTAATTTATAGCAAATCTAAACATAACACGCTATCATGGATAATTCATAGTAGCCTCCCTTGAGGGAATGCAAAATCGTAAGGAGAAGTCGAGAAGGTTAGGATCGCTAGTCACCCCCCAGCAGTTGAGATTACAAGAAATCTCGTACGTCGCCGCCTCCCAACTGCGAAGATGAACAACGAAGAGTAGCCCTTACCGCAGATGAGTCCCTGAATCTCAAACTTCAACCCATAAAATTCTCTTAGCACACTCTTATTACTATAGGAGAGAAAGCTCTAGCATGAGGAACAAAGAGGGTTAGGCGAGTCATAATCTAGTAATCCAATAGCGCACATTACTCATCGAATCGTGCTCACAAGATTTGAAAAGTGTGATTGAGACTCTGATCCATATGACTACATATCTGAATATGAACTTGCTTGGTAGCTTCTTTCTCCTTGAAAGATGAGATTTTATAATATTTGAAAAAAAAAATGGTCATATTGTTTGGAATCAATATTGGCGATACTTGTGAGATCGATCGATACATCAGTCTCATATGTATCACCAAAATATTGACTCATATGATTCAAAATTCAAATTTCAGTTTTAATAGTTTCTAACTTTACAATACAAGTCCAGATAAACCATTATTTTAAAAGCCCAAGTTTCCCAATCCCTTTCGATTCGTCCGCAAATCTCTTTGTTGCCCTAATCTAGCCACAACAAAGAAGAGAGAAATCTCATTAAAGAAACACGCGGGAAATATAGCATGCCTCTTGCCCCCCCCCCCCCAAAAAAAAAAATTACTATTGGGTTGATCAAAGTGTTAGAGAGAAAAAGAGATGAAGGCGAAAAAAAATTATTTTCTCAGCCGAATTAATAGCCATCCAAATGAATATGTTCTTTTAGTTGAAGAAATATTTTTGGAAAATAACTTATGGAGACAATGACATGTCTGAGAGTCAATGTAAAAAATAAAAAAATAAAAAACTAGTATAGCACTGTTGTCGATAGAAAATCGACTGATCGGTCAGGAGGAGGGGGGAGAGAAAGGAGGGATGAGGGGAGCTAAGAGAGAAAGAAGAAAAAGGGGGTCAACATTTCTCTCTCGCGCACGGATGAGGACGGACAGACGGACGGACAGAGATTCTATATGAGTCACGGGAGGAAACCTCCCTCCGGTCGGTTTTGATTATTTAAAAAGAAGAAAAAAGAAAAGAGAGAAGAAGTTCAATGATCAGGATATTTGAAAAATGAAAGAATGTGAAGTTATGAACTTGTTAGTAATTATGTGCTATCATGGGGACCAAATCGAAAATTTCCAATTTCATCTTCCTTGCTGCCAATGATACCTGGAAGAATGCATTACCTCATTGAGATTTTGATTTACTCAAAGGGTCTGTTTGGTTGTCGTAACTGGCCGTAATTCGTAGTTGTAATTGGTAAAGTCTTTTACAATTGTAAATGAGTTATATGTATGTAAATTTTACGGTGTTTGGTTGGTAATATAAAATTATAAAGTGGGAAAGTGTATTGTACTTTACGGTGTTTGGTTGTCGTAATGTATAAGTCGTAAGTGAAAAAGTTGACCACAAAATTAACTATTTGGTGATTTTAAAAGTTTTAATACTGCAAATAAATATTAAAAAAGTTAAATATTAAAAAAATTTAATATTAATATAAAAAAATAATAAATTTGTATGACCACAAAATTAACTGTAACTGGGCTGTAAGTGAGTGGTAACTGGGTTGCAAGTGAGTGTTAGTTGAGTTACGTAAGTCTTTTACGAATTACGGTCCAAACAAACGCCGTAGTTGTAACTAGGTAGTAAGTCATTTACGAATTACGAAGTTTTACGCGAAACAAACGACCCTAAAGACTAATCTCATTTCCATATCAACTCCTAGTTTGAACTAACACTTATCCAAAAACGTGTTTCAACTTTTGATTGAAATATGGACACAAGCTGGCCATTCCCATTCAAAAAAAATGTCAAACGAAATTAGCTCTATCATGGAGGATGAAGGGATAATTGAATCTGGACAGATTCTGAATGAATTAAAAAAATTTGAACTTATCTTGATAGGGAGCTTAAAGATCCTCTTATCTATCATGTAACATAAACTTGGCTATTTGAACAAAATCCACTAGAAGTTGATAAGGTCCAGATTTTGATTAATTGGGTATATCATTATCCATCCACTGCTTCCCCCCCTACATCTATAAAAGCCATCAGATTTTAGGAAAAGAGGAGGATCACAAAAAAAGGAGAGGGGAATGCAAGAGAATCGAGAGAGAGAGAGAGAGAGAGAGAGAGAGAGAGAGAGAGAGAGAGAGAGAGAGAGAGAGAGGCAGATGTACAAAAAATTTGAGAGAAGAAGAGGTAGAAAAGAAGGGAGGCAGCAAAGAAAAAGAAAGAAGGAAAAGATTAAAAAAAGGTAATGCATCTCTCTTCCCCTCAGACTTCTACCTCCATTCATCGAGCATTTAAGCTCCTCCATTCCGAGCACTCACGCTCGTCAATTCCGAGCACTTATGCTCATCAACGATTCCAAACACTTAAACGCTCATCAATGATCCCGAGCTATTATGCTCATCAAAGATCACGAACAGTTACGCTCCTCCGTTCAGAGCACTTATGCTTGTCCATTCAGAGCACTAACGTTGGTCAATTACGAGCACTTCCTGATGTTATACAGCCTGGATTGCAGTCACCTTCGAATAAGGAATTAGGGATTTTAAATTTGGATCTTAGAAACTGGATAGAATTTCGAGTTTTCATGCACGGGCTTCTCACCCAAAACTCAAGAGCAAAATGAATTCAAGAATTTAACTGGAATATTTGAGGAAAATCTTTATCATTCAATATCTCAAAGTAGAGGTATAGTAGCCCTTTTATAGGCTTTACAAGATGAGTACTTCTAGGCCAACAAAAGAGAGATACAACTAAACAACTGAACTAAAATAAAGTAGCTAAGACCAAATGAAAATGACATGTCGTCTCCTCGTATAGACTCGATCGAATGGCGTGATGTCCTCATCATTTCTCGCAGGATCAGAAAAGCTCAACCTATCGGATGTGCGGTATGAGATTGTTGTTGACTGCGGTAATGCACCAACAGGTCAGGATCAAGCTGCCGGAAATCCTCCTCAGTAATCCAAGGATTTTCTAAATCAGGTCTCCCTTTTCACTTAATGAGATAGCGTTGCGTTCCTCCATCTTTGATAGAGACAATCTAATCATCCAAGATAGAATCTATATTTTCTGTTGCATATGGTAATTTTGGGGGAAGTAGAGGTAGTGGGCGCTCTCAGAAAAAGGGTCCTGGGTTAGGCTCATCCACGAATGGATCAGAGGGGGTACGAAAAATACCTCTGTATGGGGACCAAGTCCTCAACATTAAAAGTGCAACTGATACTAAAGTTTGGTGAGAGATCCACCACATAAGCGTTTGAATTGATCTTCTTAAGGATTTGGAATAGTTCTGTGCTTCGTGTGTAATTTCTTCACGGTTCTCGGAGGAAACTGTTCGGGTCTCATGCAGACCATCACATGTCACCGACATTAAATGTTCTTAATTTACGATGTAAATTAACAGAAGCTTTATAATCAGCATTATTTTTCATTATCTTATCTCTGATCTCCTCATGTGGTGCATGTATATAAGATGCAAATGCCGATGCAGAATCTGACACCCTAAAATGATGATGGGTCATAAAAACTAAATCAATTGGTTGCCTAGATTTAAAGCCAGTTACTACTTCAAATGGACTAAGACATGTAGTCCTATTAACAGAACTATTGTACGCAAATTCAGCCATAGGCAAGATCAAATCTCAAGTTCTCAAGTTTCCCCAACGACCTAAGGAGATTTCCTAGGGTTCGATTAACTACCTCGGTTTGCCCATCGTTTGTGGATGAAAGGTGTCGAGAATTTCAATTTAGTTCCCATCTTGCGTCACAGCGTTCGCCAAAAATAGCTAACTTAACATCTTCGTCAGATACCATGATGTTGAGCAACCCATGCAATTTGATGACATTATCAAAGAAAAAGACAGCTACCCGGGATGCATCTGATGTTTTAGAGCATGGAATGAGTGAGCCATTTTGGAGAATCTGTCAACTACTAATAGGATAGAGTCATGTTTTTCTGTGTTTTTGATAATCCTAATTGAAATTTAAGCTCACGTCATGCTAAGAGCAGTTGGGTACAGGGAAAGAGTATAAGGTCCGGCAATCTGTTTTTGTTGTTTGGCCAGTTGACACGTGCGACACTGGCCAACGACCTTAGCAAGGTCCTTTTTCAAGCTCGGCCAGTAGAATTTGTGCTCAACAACTTCAATCGTCTTGTTCCAGCGAAGTATCTTGCTAGACCTCCTGCATGCACTTCTTAAAGAGAATCTTTAATGGACGTACGAGAAATATATAGCTTAAGGAAGCTAAATAGATATCCGTCTTGTAACAGGAATCCATCTATCTCTCAAACAGAACCCATTCTCCCTCATCTACAATAAACCCACCCGACTACCCATCCGCCGCCTCTCGTCGTCACAGAACCCCTCCGTCGACTCTACATCTCCGCCGACCTACAGATCTGCCACCTCCTCTGCCGATTTCTCCTCCCAGAGTCAAGATCTTTCCTTCTCTGACGAAGACAACCTGGAGAGTTCGTTGCTGCCTCAAGACCTCACCACCGACTCCACCACTCTTCGACCTCGCCGCCGACAGCTAGTTACCACGTGTCGGATCTGCCTCATCAGCACAGTTCACGGGGATCAGATCTCCCCTCGTCGTCGTCTTCAACCGTCGATGACCTCCAATAACAAGATCAACATCAGCGACCTCCATCATCAACATCTTCGACCTCTCCCTCCATCATCAACACCATCGTCTTCACAACCAACATCGTCATCACCCTCCACCAAGCCCTCGCCAGAGCACCTCTGATGTGCTCACTGTCTGATCTGAGCTCCACCGACCTCCAAGAGCCTTGTCGGACACCGCTGACCCTCGACAATACCAGATCGGAGCTCCGCCCCCCGATCTGAGCTCCATTGACCTCCAGTAGCTCCGCTGACTTCAGATTGAAGCTCCACCAATAGTATAAGTCACCGCGACTTCTCCAAGATCTAGATCAACGTCGTCGAGCCATTCCCGCTCTGGTCCTTCCCCTCGTCATTGTCAGCCACCGTCGCTGTCATCAGCTGCCTCCGTTCAGCGCCCCTCCGACAAGATCAACCTCCGCCGGTGCCAGGATCTACTACGTCCACTTCCGCCGTCAGCGTGGAAGGTGGGCAGCCCTAGCACAAGCAAATAAAGGGGGAGCCAAGGGCAAAGAGAAGTAGGTCTCTGGGGTTCAAAACCCGACCCGCTTACTAATTAAGCGGGTTTGGACCGGGTAGGATCCGCTAAGTCTATCAATGATCACGATAGTTACGCTCATCAAAGATTTCGCTCCTTTTGAAATCTTTCATATAATAAACAAATCAATATTTATTCCAACCGAATAGCAAACTCATCAGAAAAGAAAATATTTAAACCAAGGACTGATCTCACACATCCGAACGGTAGCTGTTGCCGAAACCAAACCCGCAAACCCCTGAATCAGAACTACAGTTCAATATTAAATTAGGAGAAGGATAAAGCCTACCAGAGCTCACGCTTGTGCCATGGACTCAAATTTGTGTCCTCGGTTTAGATAAACAAATTGAAACAACCGTCTGCATGCATGCATGCCTTGTGATTTTATTTTTTTTGAATGCTAGTAACACCATCCAATAGAATTCTAGTGTTAAGACCGACAACTTGCATATGATCTCAAGTCACGTGGTTTTGAACTTTACAACTTGCGTGCATGCAGGAACCATTTTGTTGGAGTTGGACAAGATCAACCACGTCCTTTGAAAACGGTTTCTTTTCAAATTTTGTTTCTAAAAATACTTCAAGGAATCAATGACCTAAGAAATTCTGAAATTAAAGGTTATTAAATCCTCAAATAATAGTAATCTTTAAAAATCTAAAAATTAAAGGTTATAAAATTCCCCCAAAATAATAACTTTTAAAAATCTGAAATTAAAGGTTAAGAAATTCTCCAAAAAGATAACCTTTAAAAATCCAAAATTGAAGGTTATTCTAAAAGAAATGGAAACCTTTAGAAATCTGAATTAAAGCTTATCAAATTCTCCCAAAAAAAAAAAAGATAACCTTTAAAAATCCATAATTGAAGGTTATTCTAAAAGAAATGATACCCATTAAAAATCTGAAATTAAAGGTTATGAAATTCTCCAAAAAGATTACCTTTAAAAATCCAAAATTGAACATAAAAATAAAAGGTGATAGGCTGGTATCTCTATTGTGATCTGAATTGTGTGGTGGGTGATGACAAGGTCCGCTCCCCATCCTCTCGGATCTCAATTTGAGAAAGAAGTCTTTTCGCTTAAACTTGAACTAATCAAAAATCCAATATTAAAATTTCAAAATGGACTGTGGTATCCCTAAACTAAAATCAAGTTCAAATTCAAACTCAGACCGTAACTTCCCTAAACTAAAATCAAATTCAAATTCAAAATCAGCCTGTAATGTCCTTAAACTAAAATTAATCTCATATTCAAATCTAAGGACAGACCCCTAAGTCTTTAAACTAGAACTAAATCAACTTAAGTTAAAATCAAGCCAAATCAAATTTCAAATTGGAGGCAAAATTCAAAGATCAAGAAGAATCATCATCGACTCAAAAGATCATCAAGCATTTCGAGGCGGAGCAAATTAAATTTTTATTTGTAAAGTCAACTCAAAATGTAAACTGAGGGTGTGCCCCTGGTTAAGCCTTGTAAAATGAATTACAAATGAATAAAGTAACTTTGTCTACATGAGTTTTCTTTTAATATATTGACCCTTAATCGAAAGTTTCTCCCAAACAGAGGGTAATTAACAATAAGCTCTTGAGTCTATTAGAAGTCTGAAACCCACGATCAAAAAAACCCTATCTCATAGGCTGTATTTGTTAATCTAAAATATCTTATCTAAATTTTATGCACCCATTTTGCATTTAAAAGAGATGAATCATTTTGGACCATACAAGAGAGAGAAGGTGAAGCCACCACTGAATGCACAGATTATCTCGTAATTCTCTCATTCATCCACTTTCGGATAACGAAGAAGTTTATCATACTATATGACTAACGAGTTAATTAAAACTTTACTTAGTATTTTTTTTGTGAGTATATTTTATTCTCAAATGCTTTTTCATACATATTATTACATTTTTATTAGATAAACATTTAGAACATTATAAGTCATTTATCAATATTTATGTATATAAAATGCCCGATATGGAGAATTGGTATTAATCCCTTATCCCCAATATCTCATTCGATATTTGCTAGCCATTCAAACCCGTTATCCAATATTTAAAACCTTGGTAACCTTGGTTCGCAATTCCTTCCTGAAACCTTTTATATAACACATTAGAAGAGGCTTGGTTATGCAGATACATTCTAATCATGAAATCTATAAATTCATGCCTCACTCTTCTATGGTTTAATTTGTAACCAAACCTTAATATTTTGTTCAAAATATCCATTTTGTACTTGTTTTGCATGAATTTTACTTGAATGCAACAAATTGTACATATACGAAGAATAGTTTTTCTTACATGACAAATCAACCAGTACTGGTAAAAGCCAATACATAATGTAGGATGATATGGTATCCAGGAGTAAGCAGTGAAGCATGATGTTACACTCCTAGTGAATGAACAGGACCAAACCACTTTGACTTTCATGTGTGATACAAGTATATCCGAACGGGCCTTGTGGCGTTTTGTGCCAAAAACGCCTTGAAGCGCGTCTAAGAAGCAATGTTCTCTAAGAAGTGTACGCCTCGAGAAATCTGGCATAGATGAAGCGTGCGCTTTTTGGTGAAGGAAAAAAGGAAACTTTTTTTCAATTGACAATTAAACAACTGTATTACTGACGAACAAATTTTAAATACTATACAATAGCAAAAACATAGTTTTAGGAGCCCAATTTTACTGAGACAAGAAAAGGCTACTAACAATTAATTATGTTAATCTACATTTCCAAACTGGTGATGATTTCTGCAAGATTGTGGAGTTGGATTGACAGATACATTAAAGTTTAGGTGTGAGGTTGCAAAATGAGATTGTTTTAAATGATTGGCTACTCTAGATAATGCGAATAACATGACTAAATACTGCTGGTTGTTTCAGGGTAAGCGTTATGCACAAGTATCTTGTAAGATGCCTCATCCACAATACCCACCTGTGGCCAACCATAATGAATAATTCTTCGAACATTTGACTTGTCAATCCCCATTCCGAAAGCAATTGTTGCAACAACAACCTGCAAGGGAGGGGATTATATCATTTAATCAAAACTGAGTGCTTAACATAAAGAAAGAGAAGTATATGTCCAAGACTTCAAGTTCATCTTTTAACAATTAAGCCAAAAGAAAAATAACAAGTAGTAATGTAAACAGATTGCGCCCCTTCCATATCAACAGATATCTTCCTAAAGAAGAATCCACTTCACTTTTCCTAAATCTAATGTTCTGTATAGAAAAATGGTAGCCTTAGCAATCCATTAACAAATCAACATACAATTTAGATGATGCCTAAAGCAGATATTTGCAGTAGAAAACAAATAACGGTAACCAATGAAAGCTAAAGCTAGCGTATAGTCTAGCCGGTGACAGATTGTCTCACTAAGGCTTTGAAATGAAAATAATATAGATGCCATCAAGGACAGTGACCGTGTTCAAGTTAAAGAATGGCCAATAATATAACTAAAATGACCAGTTTTCTAAAACGTCAAACTATCAAATGCTAAGACTTCCCCTGATGGCATCATATAGCATTTTCATTTGGTAAATTCACTAAAACCCCATAAGTTGTGGGTCATTCTCACTAAACCTCCCTATAATTTTTTTGCTCTCACAAAGCCTCTCTCAAGCCTGACCAGGCTAACGCCATTAACAAAAAATGGTAAAAGACATTTATGTCCCGCTTTTGTTCCGGGTTATTGGGTTATAATTCATACTACAGAGTTTAATTATTAAACCCAATAAGAAATTAGTTTATATCCATTCTTCTTCTCTACCCGCATTAACTAAACACATGAATCCATCTTCTAATCCTACTCTTAACTCATGAACCCATTATCTTCTCATTTACTCAAATCCTAGTCCTATGTCTAACCCATGAACCCGTCATCTTCTCGTTTGCTCAAACCCTAATCATTATTCTAACCCATTAACCCATCACATTTTCATTTACCCAAAACCCTTATCCCTTCCTACCCATGAACTCATCATCATCTTCCCATTTATCCAAACACTACTCCTTAACTCTAACTCATGAAACCCATCATCTTTTAATTAATCCAAACTTTAATCCATACCCATTTACCAAACTCTAATCCCGACCCCTAATTCCTACATCTAACTAATGAATCCATCATCTTCTACTTTACCCAACTCCAACCTAACTCTAGCCTATGAACCCATCATCTTCTCATGGCCCGAACCCAAATCCCTACCCGTTTATCCAAACCCTAATCCTATCTCTAACCTATGAATCCATCAATTTTTTATTTATCCAAACCCTAATCCTTATCTCAAACCCATGAACCCGTCAATTTCCCATTTATCCAAACCCTAATCCTTATCTCTAACCATGAACCCACCATTTCCCATTTATCCAAACCCTAATTCTTATCTCTAACCCATGAACCCATCAATTTCCCATTTACCCAAATTCTAATGATGTTAAGTTTATTTTCATTAGTGTGATTTGGATCTATGAGAAATTTAAATGGGTTTAGTTTCAATGTCTCATTATCAAAACACTAAAGATATGAATTATGAAAATCAAGATTAGAATGCTAGAGGAGAAAAGTTGTGGGTGAAGAAAATGAAGAAGTGGGTATAGACCCGTTATGGCCATTAATTCAAAACATTAAGATGTTAACTGACTTCAAAGGGGTACTTTAGTCACAAAAATTGATAGTTATCATCACGTGTTGTTTAAAACTAACGGAAGGAGTGTATTTGAGAAAATTAAAATTCGTTGGGGTTTTGTGAGGGTGAAAATAAAATAGGGATGTTTAATGACAATGACCTAAAACCGGCGCGGGGGGTGGGGGTGGGGGGTGGTTAAGTGATATTTAGCCTTTTCATTTTAAGCCTCTGAAACAATCCATCGCAAAACCTCTGAGTGGCTAATGCTGCTATACACTAACATTCATAGAATTTGGTTCTATTAGATATTTGCGATTCTGTATAGTAAGGCAGCAAAACTGAGTCATGGACTATGCATACGACAAGGCAATAATTGAGAAAGAAAATATACTTATCAGATGGAGAAGAAGGAAATTAACATATCTTATGAGTATAAAAGAAAATTAACTCAGGCTACGCTGGTCCAAGGTTTTCTTAAAGCTTCATATTAATTTTGTGGTTACAGTAATTACTACAGAATACTACTCTATATTCCAGAAGTCTTAGTATACTTTAAAGTACAATAATATCAGGAAAAACGGCACAACAAAAGGAGAAGGCCATTCTTACATTACTGATTACAAGCAACATCACATTTTTTATAGTAAACAATACCAAACTATCTTAAAAATCTAGCTTGATATTCAAAGGGAAGAGAACATAAATGACCACAAAGAACCTTGGTTTGGCAAGGAAATACAAAACCTAGGACAGAAAGCTACACTAGAATGGAGATCATTAATCATAGTTCCTTAAATCCTACTACATATGTGAGAACCAAAGTGAAGTCTAGAGTGGAAATGGAGTGCATAAATTTTAGAAAATGAGTATCATAGTCTTCAAACAAAACACATATGACTTATAAAACTTTATGCAAACAACGCTCCTTTTGTTATAATTATATAAGAAACCTATTTCTTTGGAATTAAACAACAAATACCAGATAATATATTTTGACAGAACAATTCACCATTCCTTCCCAGTTCACTAGAAAAACATTAAACCCCCACAAAATCCACGTCTAAACAATATTCAGTAATATGATTTTATGAAGAAATCTTTATTTCATGGTTTAAAATCTAGGTATCAGAATCAGCCAACAAAGTCTTCACTCATAAAATTATAATACATTACCAAGGCGAGCCAGCCACCACATTTTTATTCACAACATTGTGAGAAGACATATCTCAAGTAGACTTACGTTCTTCAAAAACAATTTAAACATTGTAGAAAACTTTCTTGCGCGGCTTCTTGTGCATTCTAAACAGGGTATGGAACACAATGCCATTATCTTCATACAACCATAGAGGACTTTGAATATCACATCAAAAGGAGCTCATAGCTTAACATGTTCTAAGCTAAGAAAACCGGTGCAGAATGTTCAGGATCAGTCCAGATAGGTGTGATTTATATTATAACCTTCATTTGAAGCTTAATCGAGAATACCTCCAATGTGTTTTGATGGAACTCCTGATGAACCCGCCTCAGATGTGTTTTTGGAAGCTGCAGAGTTTACATATGTTAGTTTCATGTTAGAATATGGAGTACCCTGCATTACATGATGCTAAAAAATAGCTATATCAAAAATAATAATAATAATAAAAAGATTGCACTTGAACAAAGCGGGTTCAACATGTCACAATATGAAATAAGCAACTTCCAAAAGTTTAGTTAACCAGATTAGTGGAGTGAACCATAAATTATATTGATATAAGCATTTGAAACTTTTCATTTATATTCGTGAACAAGTTTTGCTGAAAATATCAAATATTTACCAAAATAAATGAGGAGAATTGTGTCATCATACTTCTGCTGTTCAAATGTATGTTCCTGCAAATTGCGCATGCACCATTGACAAATGGAAAGGTGCAGTAGAATTTCAATCCTTTATATGTAGAATTTTGTCTTGGAAATTAATAGATTACTCTCTTGCTGACAGCATGTAAGGCAAAGAACAATGCAGACAGATGTGGTCCTCAAATTCAAAATTACTTATACAAAAAGAAACTGACATTCCTATCATTTACTTTCTTCATTTAAATAGTGTTTTCCTGGAACCCTCCAAATTCATTTACTTTCCAAAAAAATAATGAAGCCCCACAAGTGTCAAGCATTATATTAAACCTTAGCTCTCCTGACTAATTGACACCGCTAAAATTTCCCCCATTTTTAAATAAAAGCTGCCACAGATATTGCTGTCTAAAAGCATAATAACTGGCAATGTCATGGTCTTAATTGGTAAAATCTTACAAATATCTAGTTAGATGCTAAATTCTCTCAAAGAAGTCCAGATGCTAACCTGTCTCAGGTAACATTACTTTTAAATAAACGGTCCCAATCAAAATAACCTATATTTTGGTGTGGAAAAAATTCTGATGGGAAAAAAATATTTAGATAGGAAATATTATATTATAATCCATTAACTTGAGTAATAGAACCTTTGATTAAACAACCTTTAATTTGTATGACTGTATTAATGCAAGGATCCACATAATAGTCACAGTTAAATGAAAGAATTTTTCTACAGGAAAGGAGAATAGGGGTAAAGTTGTAATATTAAGCAACTTTTTGTCCTTTTGTTTATGGACACGCATTAGGCAAGCTGGCCTGAGACCAACAATTAAAATGCAAATCACCTCAAAGGGTTTGCATTATATATACTAGAAGATGCTTCAATCAATTAATTGAATGGTTGTGACTTGTGAGTGTGAACCTTTCCTGTCTCCTTTAGATCGACATTGAATTCGTTGATAGTGAGCACAATCTAGGCCACCATAAGCAGTATCTCCTTGTCATCTTTATCATTCAATTATGAAGCAATTTTAACAGTAGTCACTGCTCTTCCACTTCCAGAAGCAAACACTCTGAACCAACTAGATTTTACGGCTGTAAATTGCACTTAATTGTTGTTCTAAATGAGATTGTTAGTTTAATAGGTCATATCAATCTCCTCAACATGAGACTCCAAAAAGCATATATTAAGGATTTGATCTCCTTTTTGCTTATCTGTGTTATATCCTTTCATAATCATAACATCCTTAGAAACACAAGATATTCCCTAATACATAATTCATACATGGGAGAAGAAACTGGGTTGGAAAAAGTGAACAAGGAGATGCATTTTGGTCCAGCAACATAAAGATGTACTTATCTCTCAATGAATGACCATTGCTGGTCCTGGACAAGTTACCTCTAATGTTGTAGGGCTTTCTCATTTACAATATGAACTTGGCAGGCTATAACAAACACTCTGATGTTATTTTAAAGATCATCGATATATAATATATTCCACTGCAATTTATTATTTAATAATAATTAATGTTATAAGCTTTTATTACAAGGTTTGGTGATTATTAGTCATGCTCTAAATCAAAACAAACATATTATATAATGTGTGCGTATATTCGGTTTTAGGGTCATGAAGCACACCAACATGATCGTAAGTTTTATTGAATCGTAAAAATGTAGCAGATTGGAGTCAGTGCCTTATCGTAGGCCAAAAAAACTGCAAGTTGATTGAAGTAGTGCAGTATTCTGTGCAGTGTGTCTCCAGCATGCTATTACTAGTGAAAGAAAAGAATAGAAACAGGACATCAGCATCAGACTCTTATATTAGTAGAATGGCTATGTGTTTCTCATTTTGGAGAAACAGGATATAGAAAAGGAAGAACACGATGAAGTTATAGAAATATTTCCTTTGTGATAGCACAAGCAAACAATTTTAATTTAGTAATATGATAAAAAAAAAAAGGAAGAAGCATAAACCTTTGCATGATATGCTGCAGCCCTGACCCCAGATCTTGATAGATATTCAGCTATTTTTGTTGTTTCTTTTCTGGTGGGAACGTATATAATTGTGGGGCCTTGTTGTAAAGATTCTTCCATATCAGATGCCCCATGAAACTCTGAACTCTGAGGATTTCCAGGAAATTCACCACAAGAAACTGAACTAACGGACATGCATACAGTTAACGAATAGAAACCAATATAAACTAAACAATAATTAAGTGATGAAGATTAAAATGATATGGATTTAGTAGTTCATTAAGAAAATTAGTTAAAAGAAAAAAAAGGATTGCACCATCCCTTTCCACTGAAAATTGTCAGAATCATACAAGGATTTGCAGTCATAGCCTACATTCTCAATTTATTATTATTCTAAGCCTTTATCGTATATATTAATTTATGGACTCATATTCAGTAGTGCAAGAAATTACACTAGAAAAGGCATTGCCTATTGTCAATATACACAAATCTTTCTTACATCCAAAGAGTTAGGAGCACATTCATACACATATTTTCATAGCTATATTATTTATCATTGGTGTTTCGTATCAATGTAATTGGTACTGATGAGTTTTCTCTTGGAATAAGATAATGATATGTGTAAATTTCACCCAGCAAAAATACCTATAGATTTTGCATAATTGAAGAATTTATATTAACTGAATAAAATAGCATTTGCTAGTAAGTAACATATCTTTCCTTTCTAGAAGAAATTAAATGGCAGAAGAAGAGCAAGAAACTAAGATGTAGTTGTTGAGGATCAAAAAGTATTCCATATTTCTCCTCCCGAGAAATCAGCTTAACGAGATATGTTTCTCCAGTCTATCTTTCCCCCAACCCACTTTTTTGTTATTAAGCTAGAAGCCTGGTAGAAAATTGCAATCTGATCCTACTTCAACATTGTTATTATTGTCAATTTTAATCTTTTCTAAAAAAACAGTTAGCACTTCGATGTAACACGGGAAGGGGAAAAAGAAGAAGAGGGAAGAAAATTAGGATTTTGATAATAAGATTGGTTTTGGTTCAAAATCAAAGAAATCGCTCTCCCACTCAGCACATCACCATGCAGAGATTCAAGCACAGAGCAAAATTAGCAATGCAAATAAAGAATTTTTAAATCCATTAAATTGCCTAAAAGACTACAGGTTCTGGCCTTATATAGGCCCAATACACAAGAAGTTTTTCCACATATATAATATGAGACTAAAAAAAGAATAAACTGAGTCTAGCCTAAAATAAAGAGGAATAATACTCTAAGCAAATAGAGAGCTAATGATTCCTATTAAAATTCTCCCCGGCTTCGAAAAATTCGCCACTAGCGAATGGCAGCACATGGATGATAAAATTGAACCATGAAGGACTGCACAAACTCCTCAGTAGCGGGTCTCCTCAGTAGTGGTGGCCGCAATCGAACTGAAAACCGTTGTGGCATCGTGGAAGTGCGATAACGAGTCAGGTCCTAGATGCGGAACACCGAGCTGATCCCAAGATCACGGGGATAACGAGCTCGTAGGCGCTAGAACCAAACATCTTCAAAACCTTATATAGACCATTGCATCGAGTATAGAGTTTTCTCAAAGTTCCCAGTGCGAACCTCTCTGGGTGCACTCTAATCTGCACCCCTCACCTATTGTGATACCCTGCAACTGCTTGTGAGACTTTACAGCAGACTGATATATATAATTATTAATTGTCTTTTGTCTTGTATTATGATCACGCAACACATGCAAATATGGTGCAGATGACTCAATTGTGACAATAGGTGTGTTACCTATGGAAAGAGGGAGAGTGCAGAAGGAATTTCTACACCTAAGGGCGTGTTTGGTTGCAAGGAAGTGGGCGAAAGTAAGGAAATGGGGAAGTATAATTGCTCACTTCCCTATCTATCCAAACACCGAAAAAGGAAAATAAGAAAACCCCTTTTTCTTTTCTCTTTTCTCTTTTACACAACCATTTCCTCACTTTCAAAGTGCTACAGTTAATTTTGTGGTCAAGTAAATCTCATTTGTAATAAGTTGTAGCACAAAATAGTTAATTTTTGATCATGTAAATCTCACTCGCATTCTAGTTACAGTCCATTTTTTATTTTTCTTAATTAATTTTTATTTTAATATTATTTTGCGGTCAACTTTGTGGTCAACTTTTCCACTTCCACTTCCACATTACCATCCAAACACCGGAAAAGACATAACATTTTTCAAACCACACTTCCCAACAACATCCAAACACCGGAAAACTTACTAATCAATTCCCAAGTTCCAAAGGGAACTAATACCACTTTCTCACTTCTTTACTTCCTCACTTTCACCCTTAACCAAACAGGCCCTAAGAGTAGACCCAACAATAGGAGACTCAGGAAAGAGGTGTGTTCTAGTCACTAAATAACATGGTGTATTGTGATTCTTTTCGGTGATTGCTCTCTCCTTATAATTCCCTATGCTTGACTTAGGTTTGGCAGGTTTTAACCTTATTTTTTCCGTTAAATTTAAACCCATAAGTGTTGGACTAACCCAGACTGGTTACATCCAAGTCATACAAGTAAGGCATACCCAATAAGATGTGTGCAGCGTCGATGTTTAAGACATCACACCAAACAAGATCCTCGTATCTAGACATGTGAATAGAGACCTGACAACATTGGGTAATAGATTGAACGGTCTTATCAACTCAATTCACGTTATGTGTGTGGGAATGTGGTTCAGTCTTGAGACTCATCTTCTCAAGAGTAGTCATGGCAATGATGTCCGCACAACTACCCCTATCTACCATCAACTTATAGTTCTTCCCCTCATGTGCAATATAGGTGTAAAACACACTAGACTTACGCCAATCTTCGTTACCAACAGCTGTGTATGGACACCTAATAACACCTAACTAAATGCTAGCAACCCTAACATCTTCATCAGAATCAGCAACACTACAAGTTGATTCATGAACGACTGTCTCGATCTCATCATCATCGACTTCCTTACTTAGGAAGTTCCTAGAGGGACACTGTGCAACAAAGTAACCATAGCATTAACACTTAAAATATTGACTACCACTAGAAGAATCACATATCACATATTTGACCTTAGAATCTTTAGTTGTGTGGGTGTTTGGGCTAGGTTGCTCCCGAGCTTTTGGGATGACCCTGCGTTTTGTAAAAAAACCTAAGAGAGATTTTTTTTTATATCTTACGCTAGCTGGGTTACTTGCTCAAGGGTCTCTATCTTGTGGGAATGAATGAACATTGCTCGTTGGATGTCTGATCTCAACCCAGAACAATACCTAGCAATCGCTTAGTAGGAATCCTCGTGCACCTCACAACGTAGAGTTAGGTCATCAAATTCAGTTGTGTACTCCAAAACTAGCATGCTACCCTAGCGAAGGTTGTGCAGTTTATCTGGTAAGTGATGCTTATAGGAATCGAGAAGGTATTTCTCCTTAAGCGTTTGTTTCATTTCCTCCCAAGATTCTATAAAAGTCTCACGCCTAGTGTACTCTCTCTATTGAAATTCAATAAATTCTAGCTGACCCTGACAGTCTCATCCTAGCAAACTAAACTCTACTCTTATCTCTGAACCTATCCCAATCAAACTAATAATCCAAGACTGCTATTCAATCACTAAAAATCTCCGGGTCAAGGATATCTTTAAAGGTTGAAGGATTTATCTTAATCTTACGGATTATGTCATTTCTTCATCCCTACGCTTATCAGTGTTCTCCACTCTCCTATCTCAGGAATCATCTCTTGAGTTCTCTCTTGGATTCTCTCTTGTGTTCTTGTTCTCTAACCCTTCAACTCTAAGTTTCAAATCTTGAAGCTCCATAAGGATAGATCAAGTTTAGACTCCATACCTAGATCTGGGGAATATATTCTACCACTACAAAGAAGCATGCACTATGCAATACACACAACCACACGGATGCAAGATAGTTTTCTAAGTCTTACTAGATGCATGCACTATATGATCAACCCAAAAAATTTCCTATTAGCTTCAAAAATGAATTATGTAAAATGAATTCTAACAGTGAAATGCAAGCAAGCAGCAAATTAAGCACTTAACAAGAGCAACTACAACTAACAGTCACCACAGGCATACAAGAAATATGCAAAATATCATAAAAATGTGGGGTAAGATTAGAGGGTACCCAAAGGCGCTTGAAAAAACACTGATGCCGAGTAGTGGCTCTAAATAAGGGCTTGTAGAGGTCGGATCTATTGCCCAAAAGCTGCGAAATTCTTTCAGTATCTCTACGAGTCAGCTACGACCCAAAGTTTCAAATGGGACTCGAATCGGACTCTGAACGGGCCTGAAACAGACTCTGAAAGACAGCGGTATTGTTGATGTTGATTCAGCTCATTGGGTCTCAGTGATTCAGATCGACTGAGTCGACTCACTAAATTGGTTCATCGAGCTCGATCAGTCTGGCTCATTAGATCGGGTCGGATCGGGAACAGGTCGGATCCAGTAGATAGCGGGCTTAACAACTTCAACCCATAGTAATTGGGTTCAGATTTAGGAATTAAAACCCACACCGGTTCTCTTTCCCTTCCCCTTCACCCGAATGGCAACATGTAATGGCGGCGACGGATCTGGGCAGTGACGGCGACAGATCTGCGGCGGCGATGGTGGCGATCTGATGATGGTGCGGTGGCGAACACGGTGTCGGAGCAAACCAACGAAAGCGGAGACGATGTCGGCAACGATCGGAACTGCATTTGGCTTCGTGGTGGAGGGGATCGAAAGGAAGTCTCGTCGGCAGTGTCCGGTGACGTTGATGTGACAGGACGACGTCGGAGGCGGGATCGGAGAGCTCTGGCAAGGTCAGAGGAGGTTGCTAAAGACGTGGGAGGTGTAGGACGGTGGCGGCGACGTTAGGAGGCATTGACAAGGGCAGCGACGAAATCTGTTGGTGGTGGAAGCAAGTAAATCCGTCGGCGGAGATGAGCCAGGGTGGATTTGGAGGTGATGGCAACGTCAACGGTGGTGTTCGTAGGCGGAGGCGGTTGGGGAAGATGAAGACGATGTCGGCAAGGGCGGAGGTCCGCGGCAAGGGCACCTGAATTTGTTGTCGACAGCAGCGGAGAGTGGCGGTGGCCCGGTTGTGTTGTCGGTGAAAAGAGGGGAGGAAGATGAACATTATATTTTTTTTCTTTTTATTTTTTTTCTTTTTTTCTTTTTTCTTTTCTTTTTTCTTTTTATAATCCAACCTAGGGTTTTTTTGAAAACTAGAGAAGAAGAAGATAGAGAGACAGGTCTAGGATTTTGTGGAGGAGGCTAGGGTTTTTGTGGAGGAAGAAAATATCAGAAATTTAGCTCTGATACCAAAGTGATGTAATACGAAAAGAGGGGAAAAAAGAAGAGTGAAGAAAATTAGGGTTTTAAGAATAAAATTGGTTTTGTCTTTAGCACCAAGGAGATCGCTTTCCCACTCAGCACATCACCATGCAGAGATTCAATCTCAGAGCAAAATTAGCAATGCAAATAAAGGGTTTTTAAATTCACTGAACTGCCTAAAAGACTACAGGTCCTTACTTATTAGGCCCAATACACAAGAAGGTTTTTCCACATATCCAATATGAGACTAAAACAAAAGAATAAAAGTAAGCCTAGCCTAAAATAAAGAGAAAATTAGCCTAAGCAAATAAAGAGCTAATGATTCCCATCACACTTAGTAAGAGTGATATGCATTACAGTTTTCAAGTTAACATTCTGCTCCACATAATTGTGTTTATATCATCAAGGCGGTACTGAATAAGAACTTCAAAGAAATATCATAACTGCTTCTAACTATAAAAAGCGTGTTCATTATAATTAGCTAACAAAAGTGAAACTTAGCTAAAAAAGAAACCTAATGCCCTCATAAAAAAACTAGAGCTAATTAAGTGAACCCAAGGGGACTATTCATGTGAACAATGTTCACGAGGCACAATTCATGTAAATGGCATGCATGCTGTAGTAACCTTCTTATTTAATAAAAGGATCTCCAACGGAAACTAAAGCTTGCGAGTAAAATAAACTTGATACCTGGCCAACTCTAATTCAGACTTGGTGCTACATCCCATATTAGTTCAATATTCCGTGAAATTGTAGTATAAATTGTGATACAAGTATGTCAGATTTGTCGTGAACGGCAACAAGAATTGCATTACCATTTATCTCCTAGGTCAACTGATTTGGTATTCGGCTTATTACTTGCAATTATCAAATGTCAACTTCTGATTATTGCTTGCACTTTTCGCACGCCACAGCAAGAAAAGAAATTTTGATAAATTTGACGTGATTTATATGTTAAACTTCAAATATCTTTGTTATTGTCTTTGGTTTGTAGTAACTCAAATCCTATGACAAATGCATGTTGTGATGGGTTTGAACTTTGCAGTTCATACAAGATTCAACATTATCATAGATTCATAGAATCATAATCCTATAATTTTATTCACAAAGAAACCCCACATAATTGAAATTGTATAATCTGGACAATAGAATGAAGGCTACTAGCAACATTACACTAAACTCAAGTCTTTATGTTGCAACGCATGCACGCAAAGTGATCATGTACTGATCTCACCAATTTTAAAGGATGAGGGTGCATAATATACTACAAATATTGTAATAATTTTCTATAACATACTAAGAGAATTCAACCAAATACTTTATACAGCTGAAGAAAAATTTTACCATCTAAATCATCCACACTCTGATGAATGTCGACTTCATCTTCCAAATATTCAGCTGTTAACTGATCCTCTTCAGAAGATAAAGTAGAATTCTTATTTCCCATGCTTGCATCAATATCATCTCCATCACTGCGCTCATCTTCAGAATCACTGAAATATGATACCAATGCTTCATCTGCATCAGAAAAGATATCATCGGATACTTCACAGGAGTTACGAGAAATATCATCGACACAGTCCAATATCTTAGTTGGTCCTTTTCTCTTCTTCCCCTTGATATTGCATAAGTTTGTATTAGTTCCCTGAAATCCTTGTCATATGATGATGGCGAGGATGTCCTACTATGTTTCACCTGTAAATTGCAAGGGAATGAGTAATTAACTATATCACTCACCTTCATCTGTTCTTAAAAACTAGATTCATTGAGTTTATAACAAAAGGAAATGCAAATAACAATAAGCAAGAGAGGTTGGGTGTAAAATGTTCAGATAAAAGTTTCAATTCCCACTCTGAGCAAGGCACTGCTTCTGCCTGCTTACATGTCTGTGGCTAAAACAGACATTAGACACGAGGTCAGAAGTTCATAAATAATGCTCACAGCTCTCCGAGGGACATTAATCCCTTTGGCCACAAAAGTTCTGCACATACAATCCTTCAACTACTAAAGAATAAAGTGGTTGCAGAATGCAAGATTTGAAGGGAAAATAGAGCAAATTTGAATTGCTGGAAATTACACGCTTAGGGGTCCCCAAAAGCATAGTAGATAGCACAAACTAGGATTACAGAATCAATAGTGCAACAGAGAAATGCATAGATCAAGAAATACAGAAAATCCTACAAGAAACAAGCTTTGAGCTATAATTTCATGCAGTAACAAGAACTCTGTCTTCTTGCAGAAAAGTTATGATCATGATGATGAAACAAACATATTCAGAGAGAGACATTAACAACCAGCAGCAAAAAACTAACAGAAAGGCAAGCTCTTAAATATATAAATAGAATTGTCAGATGAGGATTAGAATGTATATTATACCACTTTAGAAGCTCCATAGCAGATTTATGACTGTATTATTAGCTTGTACTTTAATGTTTCCATGTTCTCAAGTTTCTCCCAGAACTAGGTATTAGAGGCTCAATTCTTACTGCTCATTTTTGGTTACTGGCGTTCAAAAGAGATGAGTAATAGAACAGAAGCGGAAAGAGATTTAGGGCTCAATACACAACTTTGAAAATGACATATAGTCCCTTGGGAGAACAGAAATGATGTGAGCTAATATCTTGATAAATTAAAGAGCTTAAAAGTGCATTCTGCATTCAGCCAAAAGGATTACATAATTTTGTTAAATTCATGAGAACCCTTTATAAATCCCCAGTCTCCATATGGAGGAACTTCATCAGTGCCCATTTATGGTGCACCCCAAATTATTTGGAATCTAGGTTCCCTTCCCCGTAGTCAAACCTACGACCCCTCGTTCACATGGATGCTCCATGCCAACATTCAAGATGTCACGTAGCTTTGTGCGTCATTAATACTTAAAGATTTAATTGATATATAGCCTTGAATTTCAGACCAACAATCTCTAAATATTTTGCAAACAACTAAAAGCTTAAATAAATTGCTCTATATTCCCAGTCACAAAATTTATAACTCACCGAAAATCGAAGGTTCGGTCGAAAGAAAGATGTCAAGACAACTTCTGTTTCCTTTGACATGAGCAGAGACTTGATAATGTCTTCTCGAACTGGCAAAGTCGCTGTAGCAGTCAGGGCCATCAGTGGAATGTCAAACTTCAAGAATTTCAAATTACACGACCTGAAGTTTTCTCTGAGTACGGACAATCTCCTAAACAGTATAGACAGAGAACTGAAGTAAGATATTCCCTATTTCTGACTATCCAGCCTATCATAAAAATAAAGATGCTGAAGCATCCATCATATATGACAGGTCATAGACTTTAAAAGAGCTAGTTAGAAATCATTCATGAAGGATGTTAGCAAATGGTGATTTGAAATCAAGCTATCAATCAGTGGGCCAGACCTGTAATCAGGCCTAAAGTCATGGCCCCACTTAGAAACACAGTGAACTTCATCAATGGCAAAAAGTGCGATCCCATGACTTTCTGCAAGCCGTTTAAGTGGCTCTACAAGTCTGCAGAAAGAACTGTTGAGAATGTTGACATAGTAAATGACAGCGTTGATTTCTGAACCTTGAATAGATCAATCAAGAGAAAGCTTCTACCTTAATACTGTCTCAGGACAGACATAAATTATACTATACATGCCACTCATGGCTTTGCACTCAACAGTTCGGTCAGGTTGTCCAGATCCAAGGAAGCATGCTGATATCCCATGTTTCGCTAGCTTTAAACACTGATCATGCATCAAACTTATCAAGGGAGAAATCACAACTACAACCTTTCCAGTCAACAATGCTGGAATCTGGAAGCAGAGAGATTTGCCTGCACAATGTAGAAGATCATACAAGTTCCTTTCAGTATATGAATGTAAAATGTTAGGGCATCGATTCATGTGTCCAGCAAAGGAAAATTTGGAATAACATGAAAAACATAAGTGGAAAATATATACCAGATCCTGTAGCAGCAAGAACAGGCAATCCCGATGAGCTAACCAAGCTCTCATAGCCTCCTTCTGAAAACTCTTCAAGGATGAGAATCCAAAATGCTTTTGTAAAATACCATGAACCTTTCGCTCCCAATCCAAATCAATGTCCTGACTTGTTGAACTACATTGAGAAATCTCTTGAGACCGAAAGGTTCCAATTTCCTGTGATGGTACCTCCAACTTAATGTTGTGTGCATGAGCACGTGAATCCTGCTGAGATGATTCAGTTATGGGCTCAAGTTTAATATTTGTATAAGCATTAGAAGCTTTTTCCTGTGATGGTACCTCCAACTTAATGCGATGTGCATAAGCATGTGAATCCTGCTGAGATGATTCAGATATGGGCTCGAGTTTAATATTTGTATAAGCATTAGAAGCTTTCTCCTCTGATGGCACTTCCAACTTAATGTGATGCGCATGAGCATGTGAATCCTGCTGACATGATTCATATATGGGCGCAAGTTTAATATTAGTAGAAGCATTAGAAGCTTTATGCTCATCTTGATTCCTAAACTTGCATCGCTTTGCGCCAGAAGAGGAAGAATCGGAAGAACTACCAAGATTTCTTCTTTTGGTTTACCAGATGATGAAAGATGGTCAGTAATATTTAACTGTTTCATCCTACGTGGAGGAAGCAATGATGAAACTGGCTGATCCAAAGGGTAAGTTTGGCTTGTCGAACAATTAAAGGGACCTGAAATACATTCATCTTGGACAGTGTTTCCATTGCAAGAACTATTCAAAATGAAGTCCACTGCATCCTCGAGACGTGAACCAACAGCTCCTACAGCTTCTACAGCTTGATCTAACTCGAATCCCATATTAATTAATTCCGCAATGACATGGTCTGTGGATATTGTTCCCATCCATCTTATTGGCCGTGTAAGTTAAAGATATTAAGGCTTCTGAAATATAGTTTCCACTGAAGGGTAATAGCAAACAGCTTGGGCATCATGGAGAAAAACAGCCGTCAGGGTCTTTAACAGTCATGTTTTCTGCACTAGGAAAAATTACACATTTTAAAGTGAAAGAATGTGAGGTTATATAAGAGATGATCAATCATGTGATAAACATCTAACTCAAAAGAATAGTTCATTGAGTGTTGTGATGGGGTATAAAAAGATATTACATACTGATAGACACTTAATATAGTTGACAATTACAGGGACTACGACTACAAACAAATAAGCTGATATTTCTAACAAATATAAGGTTATAAGACTAATTGACATTAAACTATACACACGCTACAATGCTCGGAGAAAAAGAATGAGCTATTCAGCATGATCGATTACTGACATTACCTCAAAAAAATAAAAACAATACATTACTGATAATGTCAATAAATTTTTGTCATTAACAACCGTTTGTATCACAATAGTGTTGAAATCCAAACTCTTTTATTGCTCCCTTGCCCCCAAATGATTTAATAGATTTAAAATAGTAAATTATATATACTTATGGGGTACCATATGTTACAAATATATGCATGAAGCAATCTAAACCAAAGGTTTTATAGAATGTGGTAGCCCTAGAACATGCCGAAAGGAGAAAACGAAAATTTTAAGCAAAATCCATGTAACGAAGGGTCTCTGAGAATGTAAAAATTAAAATTACAGTAGTAATTAATAATTGCACGATATACGACAAATAAATATTTATCTGATTCCTTCGCTTTACTGCTAGCCTAATTTCTTCTTTTTATTAGTTTACTGATGCCTAAATTCACAATAAAAGTAACAAACATTAACTAAATAATTAAATTCTCGAAAATTTGTCAAATTTATTAAGAAAAATGCCGCATACGGTAAGAAAAACGGAAGATTTCATGCTTCTGACGCTTAAATCCATCATGATTACAAAAACTAATGCATGGCCCTAGACTCAAACGAAGAAAACCCTATGTCGCCAGAAACCCTAGAAGATAGATTTATGGATAGAGGGATTGATTGATCTCGTACCTTTTGAGAGTTTTCGAATCGACTGCGAGGAGAGGATTAGGATTTTTGATCAGAACAGAAAGAGAGGCGGGAGAGAGAAACGAGGCGGAGTTTTTGGGGGAGAGAAGTTGGGCGAATCGAGAGAGCGGGACGGAGCGCGAAACTTGAACGAGGACGGTGACCGGCTTTTCCGGTTAGATCACGTGAGGAGCACAAGCTGGATATATGCATATTAAAAAGTTTCGAAAAGGATGATAATTTGCCACATCAGCTTGGCGCATGCTCTCTCTTAACTCTCCTAAACAGTTTTTTTGGCCCAAATTAATGTATTCAACTCTACTATTTTCATTTTTTTTTTTTTATTTTATTGAAGAAAAAAATCTTAGGTTGAAAACGGTGGTTACAACCCTCAAGGGAGAGAGGAAAACAACTCTTGACATTGAAGGAGAAAGAAACTTTCATGAGGAACGATGAAACGATTTGTGCACAACCATGAATCGCAATATAACCTCCACGAACCATGAGGGAGAATGAAAAAAAATCAATGTGCACTCATGATCGCAACATAAGCTCCACAAAACTGCTAGAAGTCCCTCATGTTATGTTTCTTACCTCATGTGTGAGTCACCATGAACCGCTAATCGTGCATAGTGGTCTCCATGTGCTGCTTAGTTGAATCGTTATGTAATACACATCTTTGTGTGTTCTAAAAGTTTAGTTAATTAAAAGAATCTCCTCGCGCACTATACGTTAGATTTGAACCTGTGACCTTCTACAGAGGAAGAAGGTGTCATGCTGTGTGGGCGATACTTAATTCCTTGTTTTGGTTTTTTCACAAAACTTTAGAGTTGATTTAGACATAAAAGGCCATGTCCGAATGAGCTTCTTACACCTTTGAACCTATATTTGCCCATGTAGCCTGTGAGATCTAATTTGGTGACGTGGTTAGGTCTTTCAAAATGGGGTTTCATGGGTCGTTTGTTTCGTCGTAAAAGTCATAAAAGTCCGTAATTCGTAAATGACTTATAACTTAATTACAACTACGGTGTTCGTTTGGACCGTAATTCGTAAAAAACTTACACAACTCAACTACCACTCACTTGCAATCCAATTACCACTCACTTACAACCCAGTTACAGGTAACTTTGTGGCCATGCAAACTTGTATTATTTTTTTATGTTAATATTAAATTTTTTAATATCTAGCATTCTTAATATTTATTTGAAATATTAAAACTTTTTAAATCATCGAATAGTTAATTTTGTGGTCAACTTTTTCACTTACGACTTACACATTACGACAACCAAGCACCGTAAAACACAATACATTTTTCCACTTACAACTTTATATTACCAACCAAACATCGTAAAACTTACATGCATGTAACTCATTTACAACCGCAAAAAACTTTACCAATATCGACTTACGAATTACGATCAATTATAACAACCAACATACCCGGAGTTTAAGAGTCAAGCCCGAATAAAAGAATAATGAATATTGGAGCAAGAAAACGTTAAAAACTTGACTTATTTTTAAAATACCTCATTTAACTATCTAGGTTTTCTCACACACCTCATAAACTAAAGAAATCTCAAAATACCCCCTAAAATATTGCCAAAATTCCAGCAAAAAAACCTGCTATTAACTGACCATTTAAGTGTTGGCACGCATATGTCACGTGATAGTTTTGTGACGATTTTACCCTTATATATAATATGTGTGTGTCTTGCACAGATTTTGATCTCTTAAGTTGAGAAATCATCCACTCATTCTTTCTTTTTCCTCTTCTAGGGCGCAGCCAAGCCCACTTTTCTTTTTTTTTCTTTGCAGCTTCGAGTTTGAGATGTCCAGTTCAAGATCGATGAAGAAGTGTTACTGTGATGTCAGAGCTCTCATCGGTGGTTCCTCCACTGAATCCAATTCAAGGCGTCGGTTTTATGGTTGGCACAATTGGAAGAGAGATCACTGTGGATCCTTTGAGTAGATATACTTGAAGGATGATGAGGTCTCAAGTGTATGAAGGAAGAAGTGGGACGAAAAAAATTCTGATTTGTTGGGAAGAAAAATGATTGAATTAAAGGTGAATAACAAAGAGGTTCTAATAGATATCTTGCAGCGGAAGTCAAAATGGGAGTATTTTATTACGGAAATCAGGAGAATTTCAATGTATTTGGCCAAAGTTTGTGCACTTACTGGTGTTATTTTAGATTTTTTCTTCTTGGTAGATCATAATTGAATGAAGCACTGTATAATAAATTAGCAGTTTAATGAAATTTTCTCTATCCAATTGTGCTTGAAATTTTCTCTATAAAAATTTCTCTTATTTAATTTCGTGGAGTTCAAATAATCCCCTCTAGCAATACATCCAGTCAGTTTCCTGAGCGGCTCTTATACTTTTGTAATAATTTCAACTTTTAACATAATCCCTGAAAACCCTAATGAACATTTACATAAGGATCGAATGGCCCCTTTGTAACTACTACATTAGCATAAAAAAACACCCTAAATTATTGAAGTTGACTCTATAAATCCTCTAAACTATTGAAAAAGTCTAGTAGACATGCTACACTGTTCTAATAAAATAATGTGTATACATAACAACATAATATTATTTAACCATATGATCATTTAACGAATAACAACATATAACCCATGATCGTTTTATCATAAAACATATGACATTAAATTCAACAATATAACACATATGCATATAAGAGTCTTAATAGCAGTACACATAGTTGTTCAGTGAACTGTTCAAGTTAATCTGTACGCTACACAAGCTGTTCAAATTATGCAATAACAACAATACAAAAGTCTCAAGTTAGAATCATTTTACCATAACACCCATACAAAAGTCTCAACAACAATACGCATAGTTACAACTGTTGATTACACAAAAGTGCATAGAGTTTTTCATCTCAACTGTTCTATCAAAAACACTTCATAACCCCCATAAAGATGTCTCGCATTGGATTGATAACTTGAGAGCAAGGATCTTGAGTATATAGTGCCCCCTCTTCCTCTCCTCTTGCCACGTGAAAGGTTCAAAAAAGCAAGATTAATTCAACACACATCAACCTTGAAGATAAATTACCAATTTACTTGGTTTATATTCATATATCTTGAAGGTACAAAATATACTTGGTCTTGTATTGAGAAAATAATGCATAAACTTTAAACGGGCAACCATCCATCTTGCATGCACAACTAATTTTATCACTGTCATTCTATGGGAACTTAGAGTCACACCCCCTCATGCACTTACATTGTTAATGAAGTCTCTAAACTCTAATGGCCCTTCAAATTCCAACCCAATTTAAGGAACAGAATTACTCATATCTGTTTCTTCATTGAAAGATGGGTATTTGGGTATACTGCTAACCTCATCTTCATCTTTTGAGTTCACTAGCGTGTGGAGTGATTTAGAGTTGGAATAGTAAGACTCCACAACATATGTATTATCACAGTCACTACTATCAAATACCCTTTCATTCTTTCCAGGTCTCCCACCTTTCCTCTTCTTCAACTCTATTGGTCCTTCTGCTTCAGTCGACTTGGAACCACCATCACCCTTATCAGCTGCTTATGCAGCTTCACTGTCACTGGTACCTCCTTTTTTTTCCTGCTTCTCTATCAGCTCCATAGTGATCTTTATTCTATGCGACATCCACCTAATATTGCTCTGCATCCCCAGTAGTCTGACAACATCTCCTTCAACCCCTGTTCCAGGTGCTAAGTGTTCTACGTAGTACTAAAGATTCAGGTTATAGTCGCGTTTTCGCGTCCTTTATTTGGTTGTTGGGCCAGATCTCGGAGCACTAGATTTTTCCCCGTTTAAGATTTTTCCGTTCTTCACGTAGGATTTCTTCTAAACCTCTGAATTTGAGTAGATCTCTGTTGAATTGCATGAACTAGCAAATCTTAACTTCAAAACTTCAGATTTAATTGGATAAATTGAACATTTTTTTCTCTTTCTCCATTACTTACATCTGCACACTATTAGATATTAAACTGATTAAATAGCATAGTTTAAATCATAATAAATATAAAATGAGACATGAAATATGCAATGCAAGTGAATAATCACGCGACACCCAGCAATCTCTCGCACTCCATGTCCCAATCTCAGTCATCTAACCTTACAACCGCTTGACCATCCATCCTAAGGCCGAGAAGCACCACCACATCCTGCAGTGTAATTGTTATCTCCCCCATGTGGAGATGAAACGTAATGTCTCGGGCCTCCATCTGTCTATCAAAGCCGTTAACAAGTACCAATCCAATCTCACCAGCCTCGACTGAGAATGGGTGAAAAACTCTGCCCGACAGACTTACTCTCCGACATGGGGCATCCATCATAACCCATTGGTTACGTGATTTGAGTAATCAAGTATCTCGAGCGCCCCAAGATCCTACAATTTTACACATAAACTACAATTACTCAAGTGTAATAAGATTCACTGAGTCAACCTGCGATGCTTGAACGAAAGAGACATGTCTCGTGTATGGATACACATGTGATGTCGACATATTTTAACACATCTCTCCTCCTTGCATCAAACTGACAGGATTGTCCAAACAGTAATGTCATTTACGCACTTAGTAGAATGAGAAATATAAAAATCGGAATAAAATTAATGGTTACTTACATATTATACACCGGGGACATGACGCATGTTGATTCATTGTCCAAATCGAGCATCTGCGTGAATTCTCTTTGCATTCGGTAGCTCACACTATCTTTATCCACATGTATCTCTGTCGAATTCACACACGAGTGCAATTCAAGTATCGCTCATCTGTCGTCATCATCAGACATTGGGACGATTGTAAAACCCCTTGTGCTATTGACCAACTGCATGTCAAGTGAATTTGATATTCCTTCAGATCAATTTCGGCGATTCGATGGATTTTCTCCACCAATTCAAATCTTGTGATTGATTTTATAACATCATGGGTTTTACTACTTTATTGATATATTTTGGGTTTTTTTTGGTGTCAGCTGTTAGTGTACCGTTAAACAAACAAACAAGAGGTACATTGACACTTGATACTGTAGACATCGTACCTAATTTATTAGACGGGATTTTTTTTTAATATCATAGTGTTCAACAATTTTCACAAAATAAAAAAACTGACACAAAATATTTTAAAATTTTCACAATTTCTACTAAATTAAAATATGACGGCGGCTGCACAGGCAGCGACACGACACGACCTAGCACAACATTGCACGGTTGGCGGCTCGTCCAAACCAGCGGCACGACCAGCACGGTCAGCGACACGACACGACCTAGCACAACATTGCACGGTTGGCAGCTCGTCCAAACCAGCGGCACGACCAGCACGGTCAGTGACACGACACGACCTAGCACAACATTGCACGGTTGGCGGCTCGTCCAAACCAGCGGCACGACCATCACGGTCAGCGACGACACTAGGGAGAGAGAAATAAAGAGAGGAGTATGACTCTCAGAGAGAGAGATAGAGAGAGAGGGAAGGAGGGAGGGAGGACGTTATGGCGTCACGACAGGGCTGGTCTGTGGCGCTGGATCAGGGAGATTGATAAAGGGGGCTAGGGCTTAGGATTTTTATTTTTTTTTTGGGGGTGGGGGGGTGGTTATAGAAGTGGGACCACTGGTACCACCCCTATTGTAGCACCCCATTCCCGGGATACGTACCCAGATACGAGTCCCAAAATTTTTTCGACCATATTGCTCAATTTCCTTCCTCTGTGTGTTTTAGAGTTGTTATTACTTATATTTTTGAGTATCGGATCTGGATCCTCAGACCGAGAGTAAGCCCTGACCCGGACCGGGAACCCAATACCAGCCAGTAGCCCGATTTGACTTTTTGGTAGCCCGATTTGACTGATATTAGTTTCAGAGACTGTTTTCTAATATTTTAAATTTTTCATGATTTTCTAGAATTTTCTGAAATTTTTCTGTAAAATCTCCAAAACCGGTGTCGGTCAGTATCGCTGACTGATTCCTGGATTTTTAGTTTTCAAATGGGTTTGAATTTTTAGAAACGGCTTTCACAATACTTCTTAGAATTTCATTTCCTACCTAAATACATTTTTTTGAGATTTTTCTAAATTTATCAAAATTTGACCGACTCTGGTGTCGGCCGGTATTGCCGGAAGATTCCAAGATTTTTAATTTGAAAACTACATCGAATTTCTTAAATCTGATTTCACCGTGTATCTTAGAATAATATTTGCTATTTTTTTAGAATTTTTCGGTACGTTTCTGAAACAGTCAAATTTTCGCCTTATTTAAATAATAATATTTTTACGGCGATTTCTTTTCTGACTTTTCCATCCTCTACTCTCCTACTTTATGCTACCAGAAATTTTAACAAATAAAATAGATGATAATAAAATTTTTTAAACATTTTATTTTCTTTTCTTATATTTTTCCAATTTCCTTTTTTTATTATTATTTCTTTTCAATTATTCACCTTGATAACTCCCCCCTTAATCCACGCTAGGGGTGAGCATCGGTCGGTTCGGTTCGGTTTTTGCTAATTTTTGTAAAACCGAACCGAACCGAATAGACTTAGTAACCGAACCGAACCGAATCAACTCAGTTCGGTTCGGTTTTTCGGTTATTTCGGTTAGGTCAATATATTGCCATCATTTCTTACATTTTTAATCACCATTATATTATCATCCTTTAATATTATAATCTCAAATATTCATTATCTAAATTAGAAATAAGAAAAAGATTCTAAGTTTAATGTGAATTGAAAATTTCATATTCTAAAACTTTTACACCGCATTTGAGCTCTTATATTAAAACTCATATAATTATTACTAACTTTTAATGATAAGAATGAAAAAAAGAACTATATTAATATAAATATTATTCTCAATTGTGATGTTGTACTTAATATTATTTTCACATATTCAACATAAAAAAGATGGTATTACTAAAACTAATGAGATAAGCTTCCACCAGTTTTTATTATGAACTATATGATTCATTAAATGAATTTGAGTAGGTTAATATATAGGGTAAGAAATTCGGTTCGGTTCGGTCTATTCGGGTTTTAGAACACAAAACCGAAACTCGACCGAATTAGAACGGTTCGGTTCGGTTCGGATTCGGTTTCGGTTTTTGGTCGGTTATTTCGGTTATAACCGAACTCTGCTCACCCCTAATCCACGCCTTAACGGTCGCTAGCCGCCCGCCGCCTGCAGCCCGCCGACAGCCATGGGCTGCCGCAGCCCTACACCACCCCTACACCATCAATTCAATCCATTCCCTCATCCTCTATTAAACCATTCCATTTCAACACAAAATCCAAAAGAAAAATCAAAAGAAATCAACTTCATCTCCCTCCTTCAAACACCCACTCACGCACCCACTCTCGGTCGCCGCCTCCACCATCACCACCGTCACCACCGGCCGTCCCTAGGGCCGGCCATCCCCTCCTCCACACCTCCACTCCACTCCTCCACCTCATCAACCCCAAAAAACTCCACCACCACCTCCAATTTCAACAAAAACCCATTAACCTCCACCTTCATCTTCTCCAAAATTCTCCATCACCACCAACAAATTCTCCATTCTAATCAACCCAACAACATCTCCTCCTCCTTCTCTAACTCTCCACAACTTCCAACCATCACCACAACCACCACCACCACCATCTCCCACCACCTTCAAATCAAAACAATAACAACAACAACACACAAAGCCACTCACCTCCTCCTCCCCGCAACCCCGCGCGCGCGCGCACCCATCTTCCCGGCGCGCCGCCGCCGCCGGGCCGGCCGGCCACCGCCGGCGCGGGGGAGCCGAACCCCCTCCTTCTTCTCTTTTCTTTTCTTTCTTTCTTCTTTTCTTTCTTTATTTCCTTCATTCTAACTTTCAATCATTCCCTAAATAACACCTATTTCCCCTCATTCCAAAAATACCCCTCTTTATTCCCTTATTACTTCCTTTTATTTCAACTCTACCCCCTTCCATTTCTATTTCTAATTTCCTTTTAAAAACACCCTATTTTCTCTCTTTTTCCTACAACTTTCTCTCTCCTCTCTCATTCCCTCTCTAATAATTTTTATAAATATTTATAAATATATATTTTAATATATATTGCGGGCTAGTGGATTCTCGTGCGGGTCGCCGATTTTCTGGACTTTAACCGGTATTCGCCCCGGTCTCAGGCGAGTGCTTACTACTTAATTAAAAATAATTACCCTTGTGTTTATAACAAGATATTGACATGTGGATATTTTAAAATAATTAGTACTTGCCATGCTATATTTAATTCTAATAATTGTCATATTTAATTTTGATAATTGCCATGCTTAATTCCAATAATTGTCATGCTATATTTAATTCCGATAATTGTTATATTTAATTCGGATAATTGTCATGCTATATTTAATTCCAATAATTGTCATGCTATATTAATTCTAATAATTGTCATATTTAATTTTGATAATTGCCATGCTTAATTCCAATAATTGTCATGCTATATTTAATTCCGATAATTGTCATACTATATGTAATACCCCGTTTCCGAAATACGTACTAAGTTGCGTATTCTGATTTTCGATCGTATTTTTCGATTTACTTCCCGTATTTGACCAATTTCAATTTCAAATATCATTTTCTAATATATTAGATTTTAGGTGAATTTCTGGAATTTTCTAGAATTAAAATGAATTTCTTCAAAACCGGTGTCGACCAGTATCGCTGATCGATTCCTGGAATTTTAATTCCCAAACAGTTAGGAATTTCAAGAGAATCTTTTAGACATTATTTCTTAGAATGACATTTCTTATCTAAATACTTTTTTTTAGAATTTTATAAATTTATGAAATTCCAACGGAGTCGGTAGTTAACTGATTCCGGGAATTTTAGTTCCAAAACTATAAAGTATTTCTTCAAACGGATTTCACTATACGTCTTCTTATATTATTCTTGATTTTTGGTAAAAATTACGAGTCGTTCCGAGATACTTGAATTTCGGACGATTTCGGTATTTTCCGAAATGTTTTCCGCATTCTCGATTTAAACCCGGGAATCAGTGTTTTCAATATTTTCATTTTTCAAAATTAAGAAAATATCTTTTCTTTTACAAATTCTTTTCCTTTTTCTTTTTCCTTTTTCTTTCCTTCTTTCCTTCCACCTACTTCCCAAAATATCTTCTTTCAAAATATCCAAATTTCCACACCCTTCCCCATTAATGCCTCTCTTTTTCTCTCTCTTCCATGGCCGGCCACCATTGGCCAAGGGAGACAACCCCATCCTCCCCTATTTGCACAAAACCCCTCTCCAATTCTTTAATTTCATCCCCTTTACAAAAATCAAATCCTATATAAACTTTCCTTTACAATTCTTTTCTCTTTTTCACTTCTCCATCTCAATCCCTAACTCCCAACCACCTCAAAGCCTTCACCATCTTCTTCTCAAGCTACCACACTCTTGGTTTTGGATCGCATCTCACTTCGTCGGAGGTATCGCCAAAGACCTAGTTGGTGACATCGTCGGCAAACGATCCTTCAAGACTCGTAGAACCTTCAAATAACCTTTCCTTGTGAGTATTTTTACTCACCAAGACTAGATTACTTCTTTGTGTACATATGATGATCATTCATGTACACTTGTGTCATAAAAATCCCATTTTTAGACCAACAAACAACCATCAGAATTTCTGTTCTGTTTTCTGTTTTTTCCAGGATTAGTCGACTTGACCTAGAACCTAGTCGACTAACCCACTTTAGTTGAAACGTAGCTTTTCTGATTTTCACAGTTTTAGTCGACTAAGCCATTTTACTAGTCGACTAGACCCCCCTAGTCGACTACATTTTGACCCCTAGTCGACTAATTTTCCTTGAACCAAAAAATTACCAACTCTCGGCTCTAGTCGACTTATCCCAAATTATTAGTCGACCAGAGACCTCTAGTCGACTATACATAGTACCCTAGTCGACTAACATGTCCCGGAAATTAATCCCAACTTTTTATATCACAGATTTAGTCGACTTGCGTACCCGTTAGTCGACTTATAGTTCACCAAGTCGACTACCCTTCCAACCCAAGTCGACTACCAAACTCTCTGGAAAACCACTTTAGTCGACTCCTGCGGACTATTAGTCGACTGAAGACCCTTATTAGTCGACTAATCTCCCACCTAGTCGACTAATTCTGACTGGTTAACTTAGTTGTTTCCTTTTCTGATTTTGGATCTTAACCTCTATATACATGTGATACATTATTCATGTTTATGCTTCATTATTGATATTACATGACATGCTACCTGATGGACATTACTTCTTGATACTCCATGACTTGTTATTGTAATTCTTACTTCATAAATTGTTAAATAGTGAATATCTCCACTTATCATGCCATCTCCTAAAACCAAGCATGATAGACTCGACTTTTGTATAAAATAGACCAACTTACATTGGGTCCGGGGGAAGACATACGGATATCGATGTGTTCGTGTTTACAGTGGCTTTTAGGAGTGTTGTGCAACCCATGTTCCGGTCTAACCTGTGGGCCTCCAGGGGACCGAGGGGAGTGCTTGCTCCCTTTATTTCTGGTACCATCATGAAAAGGGCATACATAAGTCCCTCCAGTTGAGCCTAGCGGCTGGCTTCCGTCACCAAGCAACGGAACAATCAATGGCCGTTATCCCGGTATGTACGGGGTCCACTGTAAACATAGTTCGTCGATACAACCGCTGATTTCCAACAACAACCTTGTATTACTATGATATGGATCTATGTGCACTGGGACGCTGGACCACATAGCTAGATATCCGAGTAAAACAAGTAATAATAATAAAATGTTAATTGTAGATCTATTATACGACTTTATCTATTCATGCTTTTCATATCTGTTAGTTGATATACTTGTATAGTCCCATCTCACTTGTACTCGTCCCTTAGCCACTTGGCTGCAGCCATCTATTGTTTATATGTCTTGATTCCTTGGACTTGCATATTCAGATTCCGAGACCTGGAACGAAGTGGATCCTTCCACGGAAGATCAGGCATACTTCAGTGAGCAGGCTGACCAGCTCTAGTTCCCTCGTGCCGTACTCCTCTTTTTGGCTCACGAGTCTCCATCTCTTACGTGAGCGCCTTGTGTATATCTTTGTATATGTTCTTTTGGACTTGGTTGTGAAAACAAAACACTTGTAAAGTGTAATAGTTATCATAACTTGTATAACTTTGTATTTGTACTTTTATAGTTGGCCTATGAATACACCATGCTTTGTGTTGTACTCTGTTTCCTTATTGTACTTTTATGCTCAGCGTATATACGTGGGGGCTTCTTCTGACCTACGTATATACGTCGCAGTGACGTCCCCGTATCCGTGGAATCGGGGCGTTACAGGTTGGTATCAGAGCCTAGGCTCTCAAACCTAAAGTACAATCAAGTGGCAAATTCTAGTAATTTGCTTATGCCAACTACAATGTACAAAGTTATAGAGTCCTTCTTGCTTCCTTCATTGATCAATTCCTTCGTATCCTAAACTCCTTTCAATTGTTTCCAATTCCAGTTATCATACGGTATGGAGAGACGATCGGGTCGTAACAACATCGGGCAGGTGCCCAATGGACCCGTAGGAGGAGAGAATGCTGATGTCCTGAGAATCATTCAGACTATGGTGGAAAACCAACAACAGCAAATGCAGAACCAGCAACAGCAGATGGAAAATCAGCAGCAGCAGACCGAGCTCCTTAGACTAGAGTTAGCAGCCCCGAAGGAACAGAAGCCCGGGAATGTATCGGACTTCAGAAGACTACAGCCTGCTATATTCACGGGGAGCGAGAAACCATTGGAGGCGGAGCAATGGTTGACGGACACGACAGACCTACTAAATGCAGCCCGTGTCCCGAAGGAGAACCAAGTTGAAGTCGCCAAGATTCAGCTTAAAGACATAGCTCGGACTTGGTGGCTTGCAGAGGAGGCCCGTTTGGAGAGACCTATCTCTTGGGATACGTTCTCCAAGAGTTTCTACAGCCGCTTTTTCCCTGCTACAGCGCAGAAAGATATGGAGGAGCAATTCATCAGACTCCAGCAGGGGAACAAGTCCGTGGACGAGTATGCCGCGGAGTTTCTCAGATTGAGCCGCTTCGCGCCATATATGGTGACGGACGAAGAGAAGAGAGCAAGCAGGTTTCAGCAGGGCCTGCAGTTGGACTTACAGGCCTTCTTGATGTCTCAACAGATGAAGACCTATTCTGAGGTTCTCACCGTCGCTCGAGAGGTAGAGCGGGTGTTACAGAGGAAGCAAGAGAACCAGGCCATGAAGAGGCCGTTTGTACCCATGGGAAGAGGGGGCCCATTTAGAGCAGCGAAGATTCAGAGGCAACCTTTCAGACCGGCTCCTTACCAGACAGCCCAACCATCTACCTTCTGCAACTTCTGTCTGAAACCAGGACACACTCGAGCAAATTGCCGTAGAGCAAATGGGTGGTGCCTGATATGTGGTTCCAGAGATCATTCTATAGGGGCTTGTCCACACAGGAGATTGGAGATAGCCAACCAGACCTTGCCATTACTTCCAGGACCGAGTGGACAGCGGGCAGTACCAGGGCCACTTGGGCAGAGAAGCCAGGGACCGGTGATGAGGAGAGCACCCCTTCCTCCACAGCATGTCATTCGCCCAGTACAGAGAGGAGGTAGGACGTCAACAGGGCGTGGCAGAGGTCAGGCTTACAACTTGACGGAAGCAGAGGCTGAGGCTTCAGAGGAGGTGATTACAGGTAACATCAGAGTTCATGCAAAGCCTGTTCTCGCTTTATTTGATTCGGGTGCATCCCACTGTTACATCTCAGATAAATTTGTGGCTTTACATTCAATACCTGTTAAGGCTTTAGACCACAAATGGGAGATAAGTACAGGGAATGGGGTAGTCACATCATCTAGAGTGTGTACTGATTGTCCAGTAGAACTGTGTGATAAGACCATGGCCATAGATATGCTCGTACTAGACACCAAAGGGTACGACGTGATCTTAGGCATGACCTGGCTCAGTCAGTACTATGCTGTGATTGATTGTAGGGAGAAGAAGATCAAGTTTAGAATTCCACTTCAACCAGAGTTCCAGTTTAGTGGAGAAGTGAAGACCACCAAGGGAAAGTCTCAGATTACTTCTTCGGAGGTTCAGAAGCAGAAGGTGCCGGTGTGGGATGAATTCCCGGAGGTGTTTGCTGAGATTGCAGGACTGCCACCTGTCAGGATGATTGAGTTCTCCATCGAGACTATTCCAGGAGCAGCACCTATATCTAAGGCTCCGTACAGGATGGCACCGACGGAGTTGGAGATCCTGAAGAAGCAGCTGCAGGAGTATTCAGATAAGGGAGTAATTAGGCCAAGTACTTCACCATGGGGAGCTCCAGTACTGTTGGCCAACAAGAAGGATGGTAGTAAGAGACTTTGTATTGATTACAGGGAATTGAACAAGGTCACCATCAAGAACAGGTATCCCCTTCCCAGGATTGATGATCTATTTGATCAGCTTAATGGAGCCCGTGTGTTCTCCAAATTGGATTTACAGTCGGGTTACCACCAGCTGAGGGTGAAGAAGGAGGACATACCGAAGACGGCATTCAGGACCCGATATGGCCACTATGAGTTTCTTGTTATGCCTTTCGGAGTCACTAATGCCCCTGCAGTGTTTATGGACTTGATGAACCGAGTGTTCTCGCCCTTCTTGGATCAGTTTGTTGTTGTTTTCATCGACGACATCTTGATCTATTCAAAGAACAATAGGGAGCATGCTGAACACTTGAGGATTGTGTTGCAGACACTTCAGCAGGAGCAGCTTCATGCCAAGAGAAGTAAGTGTGAATTCTGGCTGGACAGTATAGCATTTCTTGGACATATGGTGTCAGCAGAAGGTATCTCAGTTGATCCGAGCAAAGTCCAGGCAGTAAAGGATTGGCCAGTTCCGAGGACGGTGACGGAGATAAAGAGAGTTTCTTGGACTAGCTGGATATTACAGACGTTTCGTCCAGGATTTCTCTCGGATTGCAGCTCCGTTAACCCAGCTCACCCGGAAAGGAGTAAGGTATATTTGGACAGAGGAGTGTGATGCAGCCTTCGAGCAGTTGAAGCAGAAGCTCATTTCAGCTCCTATCTTGAGAACTCCCTCAGGGAGAGGAGGGATGGTCATCTTTAGTGATGCATCAGGTAAAGGCCTGGGGTGTGTGCTTATGCAACATGATCATGTGATAGCATATGCATCTAGGCAATTGAAGCCTCATGAGAGGAATTACCCAACTCATGACTTGGAGTTGGCGGCAGTGATCTTTGCCTTGAAGATTTGGAGGCACTATCTTCTGGGAGATAAAGTGCTGATATATACAGATCACAAGAGCCTCAAGTATATCTTTTCACAGAAAGAGTTGAACATGAGGCAGAGGCGGTGGTTGGAACTGATGGCAGACTATGACATTGACTTGCAATATCATCCAGGCAAGGTCAATACAGTTCCAGATGCCCTGAGCAGGATGCCAGAGAACAGAGTGTTAGTCCAAATCACTCAACAGAAGGAGTTGATTCAGGACTTTATCAGATTGGACTTGATGGTGGTTCGAGGAGCTGAGAAGACAGGACAGCTTATGACCTTGCAGATCCAGTCTTCATTGATAGAAGAGATCAAGGAAGCTCAGAAGAAGGACCCCAGACTTCAGACATTCAGAACTCAGGTAGAGGCTGGATTGAGGACGGATATCTGTATTCGTCCGGATGGTGCATTGTACTTTGGAGGTAGGCTTTGTGTTCCCCAAGGGGAAGTTAGACAGAAGATTTTGGAGGAAGCACACAGTTCAGCCTATTCTATACATCCAGGAGGAAACAAGATGTACCAGGATTTGAAGAAGCAATTTTGGTGGAATGCCATGAAGAGAGAGATAGCTCAGTTTGTAGCTAAGTGCTTGGTGTGCCAGCAAATAAAGATTGAGCATCAGAGATCAGCTGGACTTCTTCATCCTTTGCCTATACCTGAATGGAAGTGGGAGCATATCACTATGGACTTTGTCACGGCATTGCCACGTAGTCCCAAAGGTAATAATGCTGTGTGGGTCATCATTGATCGCCTCACCAAGTCAGCTCACTTCATACCATTCAGGGTGGGTCAGACTACAGAGGTTCTGACAGATAAGTATGTGAAGGAGATAGTTCGTCTGCATGGAGTACCAGTCAGTATTGTTTCAGATAGAGATACCAGATTCAGATCTCATTTTGGGAGAGTCTCCAAGAGAGTCTGGGAACTCGTCTGAAATTCAGTACATCCTATCATCCTCAGACAGATGGACAATCAGAGAGGACCATCCAGATACTTGAGGACATGCTTAGGGCCTGCATGATTGAGTTCAGGGGTTCATGGGAAGATCATCTTCACTTGGCTGAGTTTTCTTATAACAACAGTTATCAGGCAAGTATTAAGATGGCACCTTTTGAGGCACTGTATGGGAGGAAATGCAGGTCACCGATTTGTTGGGATGAAGTCGGTGAGAGGAGTCTATTGGGGCCAGAGATTTTGATCCAGACCACAGAGAAAGTTAGAGTTATCAGAGATCATCTCAAGGCAGCTCAGAGTCGGCAGAAGAGCTGGGCAGATTTGCAGAGGAGGCCATTGGAATTCGGAGTTGGAGATCATGTGTTCTTGAAGATTTCACCTACCAAGGGAGTAATCCGGTTCGGCACTCGTGGGAAACTAAGTCCGAGATATATCGGCCCATTCGAGATATTGGATCGAGTGGGAGATGTGTCTTATCGATTGGCGTTGCCGCCATCGTTGGACGGAGTTCATAATGTTTTCCACGTGTCTCAGTTGAGGAGGTATGTTAAGGATGACAGCCATATTTTGGATCATTCCGAGCTGGAGCTACAACCGGATTTATCATATCAGGAGCAGCCAATGGCCATCTTGGATAGGAGTGTGAAGACACTGAAGAACAAAGCCATACCTTTAGTGTTGGTATCTTGGAACCGCCATGCGCCAGGAGAGGCCACTTGGGAACGAGAGGACGTCATCCGAGAGCGTTATCCTCAACTCTTCTCATCTTGATTGGTTAGACTCTTTCCTTTTACTCTTTTCTATTTGTTATCTCTCATCCTAGCCTTATCTATCTGTTACCATTCCTGTTACCCTTCACCTTATGAAATTTCGAGGACGAAATTTTTGTAAGGTGGGTAGATTGTAATACCCCGTTTCCGAAATACGTACTAAGTTGCGTATTCTGATTTTCGATCGTATTTTTGATTTACTTCCCGTATTTGACCAATTTCAATTTCAAATATCATTTTCTAATATATTAGATTTTAGGTGAATTTCTGGAATTTTCTAGAATTAAAATGAATTTCTTCAAAACCGGTGTCGACCAGTATCGCTGATCGATTCCTGGAATTTTAATTCCCAAACAGTTAGGAATTTCAAGAGAATCTTTTAGACATTATTTCTTAGAATGACATTTCTTATCTAAATACTTTTTTTTAGAATTTTATAAATTTATGAAAATTCCAACGGAGTCGGTAGTTAACTGATTCCGGGAATTTTAGTTCCAAAACTATAAAGTATTTCTTCAAACGGATTTCACTATACGTCTTCTTATATTATTCTTGATTTTTGGTAAAAATTACGAGTCGTTCCGAGATACTTGAATTTCGGACGATTTCGGTATTTTCCGAAATGTTTTCCGCATTCTCGATTTAAACCCGGGAATCAGTGTTTTCAATATTTTCATTTTTCAAAATTAAGAAAATATCTTTTCTTTTACAAATTCTTTTCCTTTTTCTTTTTCCTTTTTCTTTCCTTCTTTCCTTCCACCTACTTCCCAAAATATCTTCTTTCAAAATATCCAAATTTCCACACCCTTCCCCATTAATGCCTCTCTTTTTCTCTCTCTTCCATGGCCGGCCACCATTGGCCAAGGGAGACAACCCCATCCTCCCCTATTTGCACAAAACCCCTCTCCAATTCTTTAATTTCATCCCCTTTACAAAAATCAAATCCTATATAAACTTTCCTTTACAATTCTTTTCTCTTTTTTCACTTCTCCATCTCAATCCCTAACTCCCAACCACCTCAAAGCCTTCACCATCTTCTTCTCAAGCTACCACACTCTTGGTTTTGGATCGCATCTCACTTCGTCGGAGGTATCGCCAAAGACCTAGTTGGTGACATCGTCGGCAAACGATCCTTCAAGACTCGTAGAACCTTCAAATAACCTTTCCTTGTGAGTATTTTTACTCACCAAGACTAGATTACTTCTTTGTGTACATATGATGATCATTCATGTACACTTGTGTCATAAAAATCCCATTTTAGACCAACAAACAACCATCAGAATTTCTGTTCTGTTTTCTGTTTTTCCAGGATTAGTCGACTTGACCTAGAACCTAGTCGACTAACCCACTTTAGTTGAAACGTAGCTTTTCTGATTTTCACAGTTTTAGTCGACTAAGCCATTTTACTAGTCGACTAGACCCCCCTAGTCGACTACATTTTGACCCCTAGTCGACTAATTTTCCTTGAACCAAAAAATTACCAACTCTCGGCTCTAGTCGACTTATCCCAAATTATTAGTCGACCAGAGACCTCTAGTCGACTATACATAGTACCCTAGTCGACTAACATGTCCCCGGAAATTAATCCCAACTTTTTATATCACAGATTTAGTCGACTTGCGTACCCGTTAGTCGACTTATAGTTCACCAAGTCGACTACCCTTCCAACCCAAGTCGACTACCAAACTCTCTGGAAAACCACTTTAGTCGACTCCTGCGGACTATTAGTCGACTGAAGACCCTTATTAGTCGACTAATCTCCCACCTAGTCGACTAATTCTGACTGGTTAACTTAGTTGTTTCCTTTTCTGATTTTGGATCTTAACCTCTATATACATGTGATACATTATTCATGTTTATGCTTCATTATTGATATTACATGACATGCTACCTGATGGACATTACTTCTTGATACTCCATGACTTGTTATTGTAATTCTTACTTCATAAATTGTTAAATAGTGAATATCTCCACTTATCATGCCATCTCCTAAAACCAAGCATGATAGACTCGACTTTTGTATAAAATAGACCAACTTACATTGGGTCCGGGGGAAGACATACGGATATCGATGTGTTCGTGTTTACAGTGGCTTTTAGGAGTGTTGTGCAACCCATGTCCGGTCTAACCTGTGGGCCTCCAGGGGACCGAGGGAGTGCTTGCTCCCTTTATTTCTGGTACCATCATGAAAAGGGCATACATAAGTCCCTCCAGTTGAGCCTAGCGGCTGGCTTCCGTCACCAAGCAACGGAACAATCAATGGCCGTTATCCCGGGTATGTACGGGGTCCACTGTAAACATAGTTCGTCGATACAACCGCTGATTTCCAACAACAACTTGTATTACTATGATATGGATCTATGTGCACTGGGACGCTGGACCACATAGCTAGATATCCGAGTAAAACAAGTAATAATAATAAAATGTTAATTGTAGATCTATTATACGACTTTATCTATTCATGCTTTTCATATCTGTTAGTTGATATACTTGTATAGTCCCATCTCACTTGTACTCGTCCCTTAGCCACTTGGCTGCAGCCATCTATTGTTTATATGTCTTGATTCCTTGGATTTGCATATTCAGATTCCGAGACCTGGAACGAAGTGGATCTTCCACGGAAGATCAGGCATACTTCAGTGAGCAGGCTGACCAGCTCTAGTTCCCTCGTGCCGTACTCCTCTTTTGGCTCACGAGTCTCCATCTCTTACGTGAGCGCCTTGTGTATATCTTTGTATATGTTCTTTTGGACTTGGTTGTGAAAACAAAACACTTGTAAAGTGTAATAGTTATCATAACTTGTATAACTTTGTATTAGTACTTTTATAGTTGGCCTATGAATACACCATGCTTTGTGTTGTACTCTGTTTCCTTATTGTACTTTTATGCTCAGCGTATATACGTGGGGGCTTCTTCTGACCTACGTATATACGTCGCAGTGACGTCCCCGTATCCGTGGAATCGGGGCGTTACACTATATTTGATTCCGGTATTTACCTTGCTATAGTTGACACCGATATTTGCCATGCTACCCTTGACCCGTGACATCTGACTCTGGCACTTGGTATTTACACCGGCACTCGATATATGGACCGGTACTTGAGATATGACATACTTGACACCTGCATCTGACACACGGTATATGATATGTTTTTATGTGGTACAAATACCTGGACTTGACATCTTGACCCTTGACCGACATTACTACCCTGAGACCTGTATTTACATGATATATTCATGACTATCACTTCTACGGGGACTTGACATGACTATCATATTATTACCAGATATTGGTACTCCTGTACTCCTGTATTCTTGAACCCCTGAAATAGGGAGGCTCCTGACATTACTCCTGTTATTATTCTCCTGTTAACCCCCGTAATATGATAACCATGAATATAGATTACTGTGAATACCCATTGGACACTATCACTGGACAAATTATAATAAGTGGACAACTTACATCGGGATGGGGGAAATTGATGGGTATCGATATAGCTTCTGTATTTATGGTGGCCATACATATGTTGTACAACTTCCTGTAGGATTCGACCTGGAGGCCACCAGGCGTTTCCGTGGGGTGTACTGGCACCCCTACTCCCTTGCCTGCCGGTTGTACCATAAGCCCTGGGCCTATTCCTGTGGGAGCGGTGACATCCTATTCCTGTTCGGGCGTACAATAAGTCCCGGTACCTAGCGGTACGTTCCGGCTCAGTACCGGATACTCCTTGACCGTTGTCCCGGGCATGTACGGGACCCATTCTAAACATGGTTCGTCGTTCCCCATCAGTTTCCAATAACTTACTCTCGGATCTGTATGCTGAGGTATGTGGGATAGGACACATACCGACGTATACAAGTCAGACGAGTCTTAATAATTAATAATAACATGCTCCTGATATAGGACTAGCTATACTCTTGACTTATACTGCTCACCACTTATACCTGTGCTACTTTGTGAGATTACTCGATTGCTTCCATACTCTTACATTATTATTGTGAAGGTAAAGTCAGATTATATAAACTCAGATTACAGTGACGTGATGTACAGGGTATATATATGAGGGTTCCTTGTTTGGATTATTCCTTCGACGTACTAATCTCGCGGATCGGTAATGTGGGCTTATATAACTGATTTCCTTGTAGTTACCTTACTTACTGTCTTATTTCATGTTCTATATGGTTATATTCACGGTATACTTTTCATGTACACATGCATCTGTTATGCACGCCAGTTGGCTTTATATATGCACTCGCTGGGGTTGCTAACAAACCCTGAATTCTCATGTCCAGATCTTAGAGTCTGGACCTTGGTGGCTTGGTTGTAGCTGATCAGAGCGCGCAGCGGATCCTCCCGTGGCGGTCAGAGTTGTCGCTGTAGTCCTTCCTCCCAGCTTTTCCCCTGGTTGGCTCCCGAGGTCCTCTTGCTACTCGCGAGCACCTCGCTATTTTTGTATACCTCTTCATGTATTATGTATTCTTGTACTTTCTGATGCTGTAACATTCATGTAATGTTGTATTATTCTTTATGATAACCATGCACTTGCGCTATTTCTGTTGGAATGTATGTACCACTGTGTTTCCGTCTCTGTTTCTTGCCTGTACTGATGCTTAGCGTACATACGCGAGGGTATTTCTGACCTGCGTATATACGTCGCAGTGGCGTCCCCGTACCCGCCGGATCGGGACGTCACACCTATAAAAGTGAGGTAACTTGAGCAAAATTGTCCAAGTCTCATTCGACCTTGACTTGAGCAATTTGACTTGGGCAATTTTGCGCAAGTCAGTTTCGTTTCCTTTTGTCTGGGGTTATCTATCCCCGATGAAATGAAATTTTTTTCTCTAGTTTTCTTTCCTCCGGGGTCGGCACCCTCCGACGAAAGGAAAAGAGAGAGAAAAATTATTTTTGTTCGTCAGGGGTTGCCAACCTCGTACGAACCGGCCTAAAAAAAAAAAAAAACCAAGACACGTTCGTCCAGGGTGGCAACTTCAGATGAACAAAAATAAAAAAATAATTTTTTTTTGTTCGTCCTGAGGTCGACAACCCCAAACAACAAATACAAATTAAAAAAATAATATGTTCGTCCGAGATTGCCAACCCCTGGTAAAATCAGGGGCGTCAAATTGGCGGGACAAGCCACCCCGCATGGCACATCGGAAATCGATTTTTGGGATTTACTTGCAGAGAAATCGAATTTCAGAATTAATTATTTTTGAGGGTTTTTACAGAAAAAAACCCTAACCAGAAAGATGCCAGAGAACAGAACAAACAACAAAATAATTGATAGAAATATAGATCAGAGCACTGTCAACAGGGCAAAAACATGACCCCCCAATGGATACATACACAATACACCCACAATCTGCAGTAAAAGTGCCCACTTGAGCAACATTCAAGCAAGAGGATCAGGCATCAAAAGTTTACTCAATCACATCAAACAAAACAAGCAAATTAAACACACTAACGTACTTGATATTAAAGCCATCAATTTGTATTCAATCACAGCAGCTCATGAAACAAAACAGGCAAATTAACCACTCTTAACATACTAGACATCCACTAAAAAAATTAAACTGCAAAGTAACAAAAATATAACAAGTTCCAAATTGAACAGAACTAAAATAAAGACTGTTTCCGACTTGAATTAAAGTCTTGCTAAAAATACTAGATACTCATCTAACAAAACTAACCATTGGGACCAAAAAAATGAAAGTCTGCTTCTGGTAGCCCAGTTCTGCACTCTTTGATACTGACACGCACCAAATTGTTGAAACAGTTCCTCACTTCTTTTTGGCAGCAGCCTTGGTGACCTTGGCACCAGTAGGGTCCTTCTTCTCGACACTCTTGATGACTCCCACAGCAACAGTCTGCCTCATGTCCCTCACGGCAAAACGACCAAGTGGTGGGTACTCGGAGAAAGTCTCCACAACCATGGGCTTGGTGGGAATCATCTTAACGAAACCAGCATCACCGTTCTTCAAGAACTTGGGCTCCTTCTCGAGCTCCTTACCAGATCGCCTGTCAATCTTCGTGAGGATCTCAGAGAACTTGACAGCAATGTGGGAGGTGTGGCAGTCGAGCACTGGAGCATAGCCATTACCAATCTGACCAGGGTGGTTCATGATGATGACCTGAGAAGTGAAATTGGCAGCCTCTTTTGCAGGATCTTCCTTGGAGTTTGAGGCGACGAAACCACGCTTGAGATCCTTCACGGCAACGTTCTTGACGTTGAAGCCAACATTGTCACCAGGGAGGGCCTCCTGAAGAGCTTCATGGTGCATCTCGACAGACTTAACTTCAGTCGTCAACCCAGAGGGACGAAGGTGACAACCATACCAGGCTTGAGGACTCCAGTTTCCACACGGCCCACAGGGACGGTACCAATACCACCAATCTTGTACACATCCTGAAGAGGAAGACGAAGGGGCTTATCTGTGGGCCTCTTGGGCTCATTGATCAAATCAAGAGCCTCAAGAAGGGTGGGACCCTTGTACCAGTCAAGGTTGGTGGACCTCTCAATCATGTTGTCACCCTCGAACCCAGAGATGGGAACAAAAGGAATCTTGTCAGGGTTGTAACCGACCTTCTTCAGGTAAGAAGACACTTCCTTGACAATTTCATCGTACCTGGCCTTAGAGTACTTGGGTGTGGTAGCATCCATCTAAAAACAACAACACAAAAATAAAAAAATAAAAAAATAAAAAAAATCAACACACAGAATTATGCAAAAATAACTACAGTGGAAAAAAAAACATGATGGTTCTCCCAACAATATCAGGAAAACAAACATAAGACTAAACACCCAAAACTTTAAACTATAATCATGCACCAGAAGGAAGTAGATTAAGCAGGATCCCAGCAATGTCTTTAAAAAGATCTAACAAATGTCTATTGAATATTTGAAATACATAAAGAAACCTAAAGAAAAATAAGATAGCAGGAACACAGTATAAAAAAAGGGAAAACATATGAAAACATAAAGAAACCTAAAGAATAATAAGATAGCAAGAACCCATACCTAAAGAAGAAAAGGGGAAATTGGCAGATATAAGCTAACTTCTAGGTCAGTTGAAAAAAGAAGAACCCATCAATAAATTTTCAAAAGCCATTTGCCGACAAATGAAAACAGCCATTGTGACCTTTTTTAAGTCATTTTCACTGGAAACCCAGACACAGTCAATTCAGATTGTATGATGACTGGAACAAAATTACTTAAAATAGTTTTTTATTCATGGAACAATTCCAACTTAGATCTAATAATCCAATGCAGAAAAGCACCAATAACAGCTCTATCACAATTTAAAGCACAACTACAACTACAAGAGACATAAATTACCATATACACAACAACATAAAAGGTAAGAAGATAAAGATAGTAGATAGAAGACAAACAGGGGTACTTATATAGAGCTAACATATAATGCAAACAAAGAGAACAAACTAAGAAAGGTCATGAAAAAGAAAATAGATATTCATGATTTGGGAACCATAAGCTTCAATGGCACTACAAAGATGATAGTCAAAATGACAAAATAACAGATACTGAAAAGGACATGGACAGAAAAAGGGCATGGTTAAGTATGTAACTTTAAAGACCACAGATGATAGAAAAGCAGTTTACAGTAGCATCAGCAAAAAATATAAGCTGGAATCAATGTATATTACCTTGTTACAGCAGCAAATCATCTGCTTCACACAAGGGTGAAAGCAAGCAGAGCGTGTTCACGGGTCTGTCCATCCTTAGAGATACCTGCCTCAAAACCACCAGTTGTAGAGTCGATGATAAGGACAGCACAATCAGCCTGGGAGGTACCCGTGATCATGTTCTTGATAAAGTCACGATGTCCTGGGGCATCAATGACTGTGCAATAGTACTTTGTGGTCTCAAACTTCCAGAGAGCAATATCAATGGTAATACCACGCTCACGCTCTGCCTTCAGCTTGTCAAGGACCCATGCATACTTGAATGACCTCTTGTTCATCTCAGCAGCTTCCTTCTCAAATCTTTCAATCACACGCTTGTCAATGCCTCCAAGCTTGTAAATGAGATGACCAGTGGTGGTCGACTTGCCAGAGTCGACATGTCAATGACCACAATGTTGATGTGAATCTTCTCCTTACCCATGATGACTGAATAATCACAGAATAATTAAACCCCTATAAAAAACAATCACTGACCAAGAAGACACAGATTCCCATTGCACACAAATTAAAAATGTGCACAACACATTGTACTCACTAGAAATAATCAGTTAACAAGACAAAAATTGCAATGGCATACAAAGTTAAAGCACACAACACATTGTATCCTGTTAAACATGATGCACACAGCTGATGTCACAACACATATACTCACTAGAAATAATCAGGTAACAAGACAAAATTGCAGTGGCATACAAAGTAAAAGCACACATAACACGTTGTATCCTGTTAAACATGATGTACACGGCTGAAGTACAACATGCATCAGTACCTAGATCTACAAAGATATGATAACTCAAGAATATATAGTGAAATAAAGATGGCTAGAAATTAGATGGTAATATTTCAAAAACAGACATGCCTACATTTCACAAGAATTTACACAGCATAACCAATATTAAAAAAACCATGCATCAAACTTTAAATTTATTTAATATATTAGATTAACAGTTCCCCCCTTGATTTTTTTCATAATCTCCCATAAAACACAAAAGAAAGATATTCACTATCAGAATTAAATGCTTCTCCTGAAGTGCAAAAATCTGCTAGTAAAGTGAATTAATCAACAATCAGCAAAAGGCATGACAGTGAAAAAGGTATCAAAGTCTAGCATGTCCCCAATTCCTATCATCCTGTACATAACAGAAACCAGTGAAAAATTTGAATCTTGAATTAAATCATTTAATCTAATGCTTTGATTTGGATATAAGTTCAAACATGTTGCAAATAACCCAAAAAAAAAAAAAATCTCCAAATGACCTAGTCATAAAATGTTCATAACATCAACTTTTAGCAAATGACTGAAGGCAAGTAAAATCTCTACAAAACTTTATTACAGCGTACTTCAAAAGATAGTATCATGTGACCTACTCAGTGAATAACTGTATTAAAGATCCTAGTACAGCAAAAGATTTTAAAAGTAATATTTTTTGATTTCTTAGCTACTTCACCTCCTTACCAATCCACAACGTGCACTTTTCAATCTAGTCACGCTAACAATGTTCTTTTTATTACTTATATTTATTATCTTATTTGTCTTGCCAATTTTAGCCAGCAACATGCAGCAACATTAAGATTTTACAAACATTGTCTCATGAGAGGCCTCACACTCATGCAAAATGCATGCGACAAGAAAATCCAAAGTGTCATTACTCAGGACAAGGAAAAAAATAACAAAAATATCAAATCCATAAAAAGTTGTTCAATCTCTATTGTAGCTAAAAAAGTGGCAAAAACAGATAAAAACTTATTAGACTCGCAGCTAAAACATTAAACAAATTTGACTGCTTGTGTGAAAAATAACAGGTAAAGAGTAACTAAAATTAGTATTATTGGATCCTTTTTTCACATTTTATAATTTCACTGCATCACTTGTCACAAACTACAGTATAGAAAAAGTAGCATGCATTTTAGTACACACACATTGACCCGTATCGCCAATTTTCTGAAATTAGTCAAGACCAGTAGTTTATTTACTTAAAATTAT
>JAVJIF010018258.1:0-101478 GCA_038442645.1 Agave tequilana
CATGTGTACACTTGTACACATTGTGGACGTAAGGGCCACCTTTCTAAATTTTGCTTTGATAGATTACATGATGTAAATTTAGCAAATAAATTTGTTTGGGTTAGAGAAGGTACTAACCCCATGGACCCAATAAGATATGGGTACCAAAACTACCCCTCTTATGTTTGATGTAGGTGTGGGCTCTCACATGACGTGAGAGTTGATGGTACCTTGGAGTGGATGCGTTTCGTACTTAAAGGAAACATTTTGGATGCATCACTTTCAAGGGATGTTTGGTGGAGAGGACCACTGTGTTTTGAAGACATGGAGAAGTTGCCTCATAGGTTTGGTAACGGTCTCTTACTCCTTATTTATTGTTTGCATACTTTTCATGTTCATTATTTGTAGCATGGTTTGTTGTTTATAGAATATTTTGTAAATGCCATGATTATTAGACTCTTGATATACATGTATAGTATTGAGACACCCATGTTTAATATGGACTATTATTTTGTGTTCTCACAATTTGTTTAGCTATCATGCTTATCATAGGTTTAATAACATGTGAAATTACATAATAATCATGTTTAAAATTTATCATGATGATTTTATCTTGTTTTTGATGCTTCATGATTTGAATATAAGCTTAAATGTTAGTTTTCATTAAGACTAGGTATATACTTGTGCATATAGTGGTCCACAAATAAATTATATATGTTTGTACTTGAATGCTTATTTGTTCCCATTAGATGTGCTAGTATAGTCTAGTTTTGATGATCCATGCGTTTTAAACTTGTATTCCCATTTTGGTTTTATTTTATGATCATGTGTTTTCATTTCATGTATATGTCTATTTTGCCAAATTTTAAGATATACACGTATGCCCCTTGAGTTATTTGCCTTTCATGCAAATCTATACATATGGACTCAATTGTGTTTAGGGATATGTATGTATACTTTTTGTGTTGACAAATCATACATATACCTTGAAATGAAATTTGTTTTTAATGAAATTTAGTTTATCATGTTTTCTATGTGTTTATATTTAATTTCATGTATATGTCCATTTTATCCAAATTATTGTTATACATATACATCCTTTTGAGCCACGTGCCTTCATGCATATATCTTTGTGAACTCATTGTGTTTGGATTTGTATGTATACTCTAGTTTGTATAGGACATACATATACCTTGAAGATTAAACAGTTTTGATGATTTTCATGTTTTCGTATTTTAAGTAATATTGAGATTATTGTCCATCTTTCATGATTATGATCTTCCTATTTTATTTGTACACTCACATTTATTGTTACTCAAGTGTTTGTTTTCATGAGTCATATTTATGCTTAATTGGCTTAGAGTGTTGATTATCATGTGGATTTCATGTCTCATAAAAAATAATTTTGTTTTATTCTTGTTTGAAGGATTCCGTACTACTTTACAATTCATATAACTAGTTGCGATATTCTTCATTTGGTAGAGTTTTTCAAATATACTTTATTTTTTCAAACCTATTTTTGAAAACCCCTACCATCTATGGGTGGTTGGATGGAGAATCATGCTCATGTATACTTTATAGTGAAAATCATTTTAACTTGAATATGAATGGATGGTAGTTATATGATGTATACACTTGATCATTATTGTTATTTCAATTGGTATCATTGAAATTATTTCAATTGGTATCAATTTTGACGTTTATTGTATACTCATATATTTTCGTATATGTATGCTTGCATTTTAAAGAATATTAATTTCAATTGGTATCTATTTTTCATATATATATATATATATATATATATATATATATGTTTGTGTTTATGCTAAGCTTGAGCTTCAATTTTGTTTCAATTGATTAGTTTTCAATTGGTATCTCATTTCAAGCTTACGCATTATTTTTGTTGGTATTTCATAAAGGGGGAAAAAAATTCGATTTTCATGTTTACAATTGGTATTTGTATTTCCACTCCCTTATTTTATGATAGAAATTAAAAATTTTAATTGATATCATATACTTTAAAAAAAATACTCTTTTTGATATCAAGATGTTTATTTGAACGTTTTAAAATTGGTATCTCAAAATTTTTGTTTAAAAAATAGTCAAAAGTTTTGATTTGTATTGTCTATATGCAAGGAAAGCTTACATCTCTTCTACATATAAATTCATGATGAGTGTATCTTGTATTGAAGAGCTTGACAATCTCTTCTTTATGTGATACACGTGTGTAGGGGGAGCTTCACATCTCCTCTTATCCATTACACATAGTGTACGTTATGTGAATTAGGGCTTGTCATCCCTCCTTCATGTAATGTATCTATGTAGGGAAGCTTCACATCTTCCTCTTCATGAATGTATATCGCATATACCATTTGTTGATGATCTATATTTACTTTCAATTGGTATCAAGATGCTACTTTGACATATTTTCAATTGATATCTTAATTAATTGTCACCCCTATTTGGTTTTGTTTTTGTTTTAGACAAAAAGGGGAGAACATTGTTTTTTATTAACCCTTTGTTGATTCTTTGTTTCGAACAAAAAGGGGAGAAAATTTATATGATTTGGTTTTGCTTTTAACCCCTTTTGATGATTGTTTCTTTGTATTAAAAAGGAGAGAAGATTGTTTTGTTTTGATTTTTACCCCTTTATTGATGATTGACAAAAAGGGGAGAATTATTTGAGAGTTTAACATGCATATATAAAACTTGATCAAAACTCAACTCAAAATCTTTCCCTATATATGCATGATTGGTACATTTTTTTTAGATGCTGTTTGTTTTGCATATATTAAGTTTATTTTTTTAATTTTAATTGGTATCTAGAGCATGTTTTGTTTTTGAACATTTTATGGTATCTAGAGCCTTTTATTGTTTATGCATATCTATGCATGTTTCATGTTTAATATTCATTGCATATTTATGTTTATTTGTTTTATGCATGAGTTAAGTGGGAGCTTCCTTGAAGCTTGACTTTAATCCATGCATATATACTCCATGAGTTTTGTCATCATCAAAAAGGGGGAGATTGTTGGCCCGGAGGCCTTCCTCTCTATTTTGATGATGATTAACTCATGTAGTTATGTTTACTAATTATCTTGTGATTTTAGTTACAGATCATTGATCAAGATATTAGTTGGTGATTGCTTTAAAAAGAGGAGTTTGGAAGCCTTCACTTGGTGATTCCCGAGCCCAAGCGTCAAGATCATTCATAGCCATGCTCGTTGGATCACGGAGTTTGGATCGAGTCGACTTGAAGATGAAGATCGTCAAGAAGACTTAGGTATCCTAGTTTAGTTTGAGTTTTAGATCCATGTGTAAAGATAAGAATAGTTGATATGCTCAAGTGCACAACACACACAAGTTTTATGTTTGGATTTGATTTTCATGAATAGATTGATCAAAACAAGTTTACTTTGTTTTTATGTATATTAGATGTGCTCTATATACATACATGCTTACATGACTTATACAAACTTATTTTGATATGCGTATTCATGAGTTTTAGAAAAAGAAGAATTCCTATTGAAAAATTCAAGTTTGATAAAATACATGTTTTGGTTTTTGGTAAAAATGTTAAAACACAAAAATTTTCATATGCTTGATATTTGAGCTAAACTTTTATCACATGTTTATGTATCAATGCAAAATGATAAAACTATTTTTTTTGGGATTTTTAGAAGAGAAAAAGAATTTTTAGAAATATATTTAACTGTTTTTTCTGACCCAGTTTCTGACCCAGAACTGTGCTGACAGGCCATGCCGGTCGACCGGGCGGTCGACCGACGTGCATAGACCTGTACACGTCTGCTGGCACAGTGGGCCGGTCGGCCGGTCGGCCAACCGGATCAGAGAGCCTTGCTCTCTGTATCTGGGCGGTCGACCGAGCGGTCGACCGAAACAGAGAAGTCCGCTCTCTGTATCTCGGCGGTCGGCCGGGCGGTCGACCGGATTGCTCCAACGGTCATATTTTTGACCGTTGGCGGTCGACCGGCCGGTCGACCGCAAGCCGTCAGGCTGCCAGATCAGCCTCACGGCTAGTTTTCCTTTGGGGCTATAAATACCCCATCTCTTTAAGGATTTTAATAAGATTTTGAAGAGCAAAAATTTCTATATTCTCTGGTGTTTAAAACAAGTTTTCAAAAGGTTTTAGAGCTTCAAAGATCAATCTTATTTGTTTTAGAGTTTTTAGAAAAATCAAAGAAAATAGAAAATTGGGAGATTTGTTTTGATTCTTCATTTCTATCTTTTACAAGAGCTTTCCCAAGTATTTTTCTTTGAGTTTTTATTTTCCAAACTCTAGTTTTTTCACACTTGAGCTATCCTCTATCCTAATCTATTTAGGATTATTTGTTTGTGAAAAAGAGATTGTTTGAGGTTTTGTAGCCTCCAAGTTGTAAACACCCTTGCTTTTGTTGTATCCCTCTTTGGTAGAGGTCGATCGGGTGATTGGTTTGCTCCCTCTAGTGAGAGGTGGAGATTGATTGTAACCCTCTTCGGTAGAGGTGTTTGTTGTTGTTTGGCTACGGGCCTACCCTCGGTTGTGAGGCGGTGTTTGAGAGAGGAGTTCGGTACTCCCTTGTTGTAAAAATCCTCCTCGGTGGAGGTTCTCTCAGTGGGAGTCCTCGGTGGACAAGATAGTGGATTAGAAATCTTTCTCGGTGAAGGCGGGGACGTAGAGCTAGGGCTCGAACCTCGAAACATATTTTTTGTTTGTGTTTGATCCATTGTCTCTAACTCTCTCTCTTTATATTGTGCAAAGTATCATTCATATCATCATATCATATTTGCTTGTGTTGAGCATTAACTCATATTGCCATATCTATTATATGCTTGTGTGTTTGTGTGCCTCACTTATACTTACCCACAAGAGCTTCATATTGTAAGTTCACCTAGAGGGGGTGAATAGGTGATGGCTAATCTAATGGTCACTTGTGAACAAATAATGCGGAATTAAAACTAAGTTGACCAATTAAACTTCTTTTATAGAACACTTATGTATAACACAAGAGTGTTGCCGAATTCCCCTTGCGAGGCTCTGGACAAACTCCTCTAGATTCCTTGAATGGGTTGAGGTGCCGCGTTGGCTCTCTTGGTTGAATACAAGTGTTAGACAATCAATCCCAAGCAATTATATAACAATTAAGCACAAGGGTATATCAGCATATAAAGATAGACAATAATTGAATGCAAGATATAAAGGAGACAAGAGAGAGAGAGAGAGAGAGAGCCAAGAGTGAGCAATCGCAAACACAAAGGGTTTGTTTCGAGGTTCGAGCACACTTGCTCTACATCCCCGCCTTCGACACACGAAGGATTTCCACTATGCAAGATCCCATGGATCTCTCCTCGGTGCCGCAACACCTACAAGCCCTCGGACTCCCAAGTCCCGTACACACGCAAGTCCACCGACTTGCCGAGGCCGCACCTCGCACCACAAGAGTTCACACCCGAACTCCACACCACAACGAGCACACTCGCCCGTCTCCTCAAATACAAAAAAGATCTTGGTGATCTAAACACTTGATCACCTAACAAAATTCTCACTACAACACCTATAGGATGAATAGCTCAATGGATGCTCAAGTGTTTGTGTGAGAAAGCAAGGAAAGAGATTGGTGATGGAAAACTCAAAGAATCACAATAACACTCTCTTGATAAAATCCCTTTTGATAGGAAATATTGGCACTAATATTTTGTGGAGAAAACTCTGCTAAAAGAATGGAAATAACTGGACAAAAGCTCTCCTGAAATCTTAGCTTCAAACAATGACAAACCCCCTTTTATAGAGGCCAGAAAAATCTGACCGTTGGGCTCTGTCAGAACTGCGGTCGACCGGTCCGGTCGACCGCCAACGGTCAAAATCCGACCGTTGGAGCCTCTGGTCGACCGACCCGGTCGACCGAGCAACTGGAGGAGAGAGTAAACTCTCTGTCGGTCGACCGGACCGGTCGACCGAGATTTCCTGAGAGCAAAGCTCTCTGAAGCGGTCGACCGTCCCGGTCGACCGTATCTCCAGTGCACACAGGCGTGCACGTCTGTGCACGTCCGGTTGACCGGTCCGGTCGACCGGACCAGCATGTCAGGCCAGTTCCAGGTCTGCACAGATACGGGATTTGAAAATAGGTCTTTCACTCAATAAAAATCCATAAATTCACAGTAAATCTAAAAAATAGTTTTAATCACATGAAAACTGTTTTTCTAAAAATATGTTTTTCTAAAACTTGTTTTTCCATAACTTCACAAAATACAAAAACAAGATATTGAGTTCATTTTAAAGCATAATGTGTATGGATATGATCCACTACACAATCAATATGAAATATCTATGTTTTTGACATTAATGCTCTAATCATGATTTTGGTTTAAAGATATGAACTATGAAATACCAAAATCCAAGATAAATTTTTGTCACAAAGAAAAATCTTTTCTAAATAAAAATTCTTTTCTAAACATAAAATTTTTTATGAAAGCAATCATATCAAGAGTTCTATCAAGAGTGTGTGTGTGATATAGACTTGAGCAATCCACCAATCTATTCTATCCTTACATTTTATAGCTAAAAAAAAATACAAATCTTATACCTAGACACAAGTCTTCAACTTCTTGAAGTCTTCCCTTGAAGTCTTCTCATCTTCTTGACTTGGTCCAAATGCAATCCACCGAGCTCATCTCTAGATGTGTTCTTGATGCATAGGCTCGTGAATCAACCGGTGCTAGCTTTCAACTTGTCTTTAAATCCTTTGTTGAAGCTCCACACCTACTAAGATCTTGATAATGAATCTGTCACTAATTACACAAGATCATTAGTAATCATAACTTCATGAGTTGATCATCATCAAAACTAGGGTGATAGGCCTTTGGCCAACACATATAGCACCTCAACCCATATCTAGGGGAATCAAGAGGAGTTAGTCCAGAGCCATTCACGGGGATTCGGCTACACTTGTTGGTTGTATTAAGTGTTTGTGCAAATTTGTTTTAGCTTCCGCATTTAGTTTCTAGATTAACATTATCACCTATTCACCCCCCTCTAGGTGATTTACAGGTGAGTCACGAGGTAGTGCTCCACCATGTAAGGACACATCATGGTAGAATAAAGAGGTAAAAACTGCCATTAAGATCAAATGAGACTCTTATAGATATTTGAAGAAAAATTGTGATGGAGTGATTTTGAGAGGTATAAGTTAGTCAAGAAGGAGGTTAAGAAAGTTGTTCAGAATACAAGAGCTAAAGTATAGAAAGAAGTGTATGAGAAGTTGGACACCAAGAGGTTGAGAAGAATATATATATAATTGCTCGAATAAGGGAGAGAAAGACTAGAGACTTATGTACTAGAGGTGTGTCAAAGATGCGGATCAGAAGGTTTTAGTTCGAGATGAAGAAATAAAAGAAAGATGGAGAGAGTATTTTGACAATTGTTCAATGATAGTTCTACTCAAGAGTTGGATGACCTTACCATTCAGTGCCAGGATATGAATCATAATTATATGCGCAGAATTAGCGAATCGAAGTTAAAGAGGCCTTGAAGAAGATGAAGTCAAGGAAAGCTGTTAGTCCGGATGGAATTCCTATTGAGGTATGGAGATGCTTAAGAGAGGTAAGCGAGATGTCTAACAATCTTTTTAACAAGACCTGACTAACTAAAAGATGCCAAATGAGTGGAGGAAGAGTACATTAGTATCTCTCTATAAGAATAAGGGTGATATCCAGAGTTGTTCAAACTATCGTGAAATAAAAACTTATGTGTCACACTATGAAGCTTTGAGTAAGGATAATTGAACTCTGGTTAAGACAGAATATTACAATATCAGAGATCCAGTTTTGTACTCATGCCGGGCGATCGACGACAGAGGCTATTCATTTACTTCGTCAACTTATAGAGCGATTTCTAGAGAGGAAGAGAAATTTGCATATGGTCTTTATTGATTTAGAAAAAGCCTATGATAAGGTGCCAAGAGAGGTATTATGGTGGACATTAATGAAAAAGGGAGTCCCCATCAAATATATTGACATAATCAAGGATATGTACGATGGATTAGCGGCAAAATGTCAGAACTTGTGAAGACATAACAAGTAATTTTTCTATCACAATTGGATTGCATCAAGAATCTGCATTGAGTCTAATCTTATTGCCATAGTGATGGATGAGCTTATTAGAGCTATTCAGGATGAGATACCGTGGTGTATGCTATTTGCTGATAATATTGTTCTAATTGATGAGACGAGAGCTGGGGTAAATGTCAAATTGGAGTTATGGAGGCAAACTCTAGAATCTCGAGGTTTTAGATTAAGAAGGGCCAAAACAGGGTATATGGAGTGTAAATTCAGTAAATAGAGAATCTGAAATTATAGTATTGTGACTAGATGGATAAGAAATACCGATGAGCAGTCATTTTAAGTACTTGGGTTCTATTATCCAAAAGGATGGGGGATCGATAGTGATGTCAACCATAGAATCTAAGTCGGCTGGTTAAATGGAGGAGCGCATCAGGAGTTTTATGTGATTATAATATTCCGTTATGGCTGAAGGGAAAGTTTTATCGGACTGCTATTAGCCAGCTTTGTTATATGGCACAGAATGTTGGGCTATAAAGAGACATCATGCTCAAAAGATGAGTGTAGCAGAGATTTGCATGCTTCGTTGGATGTGTGGTAACACGCGGAGAGATAAGGGACGAAATGAGGATATTCGTATTAAGATAGGTGTAGCCTCTATAGAAGAGAAGATGAGAGAAAACCGCCTACAATGGTTTGATCATGTGCGGCGTAGACCTACAGATGCGCAAGTCTGGCGAATAGAGTGTATCAATTTAGGGCAAGTTAAAGGAGCGCAGAGGAGAGCGAAGAAAACATGGTTGGAGGTAATACGACAAGATATAGAGGCTAAAGGTCTTAGTGAAGGCATATTGCTCGATAGGAATGAGTGGAGAAAGCAGAGCCATGTGCCCGATCCGACATAATTCTCTTTTGGTTCATGTAGCCTACCCCCAAATACTTGGGACAAATGGCTTAGTTGTTGTTGTTTTATGTTTGGAGCGGATAATAAAGAAAATGTAAAGACTCCATGAAGTGATATTTTCGAACGGAATAATAAAAACTTATAAAGACCCAATGAGACAACACTTTCTTTTATGAAAGAAAGAAAATTTCCCTAAACACATCAAAAATAAATTTAAAATAAAGCCTTGCCATCACAATCAAGCTTCACAAGTTCTAAGTTCTTATCAAATTTTGTTTCTCATTTAATAGAAGTCGGACATAAACTTGAGACTCCATAACTTACTCATTAACAAGTGAGTCAGGCCTCAATGGTTCCTCTTCGACTTGTTGGGTCCCACAATTGGATGAATTGAGTCAACATCGATTTGTCAACATCGTCAACAAGTATTTCTATTAAACATTGTCAAGACTTAAGAGACCATAATTCACATAGTATTCAATTGAAGATATTTCGTTGAGACAGCTTCAACAATCCCTTTCAAGAGCAGGGAGAAGATAAGCATCTAGTAAAGCATCTGTTTTTGTTAAACAAAGAGGTAAGCTCTTGATAATAAGCTTGATGATGATGGCATTTTCCACCATGTAGTAAGCTTGACGAGTTCAAGAAGAGGAGATAATTCACTGAAACTGTTCCAGAATAAGCGATATCGCCCTCGTCCAAACAAATGGCAATGTAACATCGACATCCCTTTGGACTTCCAAATCTCTCCATGTTCGAAGTACAACAAATACGTAGAGGTGGTAAGCAGAGCATGCTATGATTGTTGTTGGCTCGCAGTTCATGTAAGCGAGCCATCTTCACCAACCTGAGAATGAGATTCATAGAGAGTGCTGCAAGGAATGCCAATGCAATGTGACCAAACTCATGATAGCAACTTTACAGCACTCCTCAAGCTTGAACTTTTCGCTTGTATTGAAAACATATTAACAAAAACTTTTCGCTCAGGTTTCTGAAAAACTTCCAGGCTTTTCAATGAATCCCAAAACCTTTTCCACAAACTGTATACCAAGTCCCAGCTACAATTAACATGATAACAGTATATTATTTTTCAAAAAAAAAAAAAAAATCAAGTCTCTCCATGCATGAAAATAAAAGGAAAAAATGATTATGAGGGTTGGCTGCTATTTAGCATACCAAAATCCAATGATGCCAAAATCTAATTCTTACTGATTAACTCCCATGACTTCATGCAAAATGTACTTATCTTTTACTCAAAAAAATGCAAATACTTTTTAAAGAGGAAGGATCATTTCAGCCTCTATGCAATTCAAGAGGTATAACTGTGTGTGACAATAATGACACTAATGACACATGAAACTACTACAAATACAATAATAAAAAAAATGTTAATCTAACTAACATATTCATGATTTTCGTGTTTGAGTTACCCTGCCAGGCTCCCCTAATATCAAGTCAGACAATGTTGAGAGCATAGTTTTTGAAGTCTTGAAGCCCTATTTATGTGACTCATTTCCTGACTAAAATTCAAAAGAAGAGGGGGAGATCGTTTGAATAAATTTTGTGAGATGAAGCAAATTATTATAAACACTTGAATGTAGGCTTATCTAGATTTCCTGGTTTTGTTAATGTACAGCATTCTTTAATATAAGGCATCTAACTATAATTATCCTCCAGTATACTACAGGAAAAGTGAGGATACCCTGTGTAGAACGATTTAGTGATTTAACTATGAATAATGATGTAGAAATTCCAATAGAAAACTACTTTACCGCTGATGTGACCATATCATATATAATAACCAAGCACTAAGAACTTAATAAGTTCATATGGACAGTCACTTAACATTAGACTCCTTTTCTGTGATAAAACTTGCGATCAATAATGAAGATTTTACGTCATTACTCAAGTGGAAATTTCACTGATATTACTATTCGATGACAAATTAGCGGCAATAATTGAAAACTCAGTCAAGTCGATGGATACCAAAGCTTTCTTTTATAATGTCCCCATTGATCATGTTCACTGGCAGTAAACAGTCTCAGCACTAAGTCACTGGAGATGATTGACATCATTTAGACTCTCCTCTAGTCTCCTAATCTTTTTTGATTTCATTAACCCAACTCACAAACTGAGAGGTACTCTCTGAACCACAGTCATGAATAAGTTTAGATGAGTGGTCCTTGCACCTGCCCTACTCACTGAAGGCTTTTCTAAACAATTCTATCTCTTCAGATGTCCCCAGTATTGCCTACAGAGGCAAAACACATATAAGTCTCCCAACTAACTCATGTTGATGATATACACAGCTCTAATCAAGTGTGCACATCCCAATCCCAACTCATCACGCACTGAGTGCATAATATAGAAAAATGGCACACTACTAAGATCCTAACCAGTTGGGTTATAATTCCTGGCTCTTGTGTCTTGTCAGCACAATGCAAGGAGAAGAACTTCATTGGTCATCCAAAAAAATAAAAACAAGTCATTCATGACAATGCTGCTCAATGGCAACAACAATAATATTGCAGTAAAACGTGTGGGGCTCTCGTGAGAGCCTACCATGTCCATAAGAACCCACATGCAAAGGATGGCAACAGCTTCCCATTTGGGGTGAGAGATAACTGTAGCCATCACACATTTCTCTCATGCAGTTCATAGCACCTACAAAAGATTAAGAACCCCTCCAATGGTCCTTGCAAGGGCACAATAAACACCAAATTCCCACAAATTTTCAGAGATATCATCCTCAAATGCCCTAATAATAAGGGAAGGGGAGATGAATTCAAATAAAACAAACCAAACCACAAAATTGAATAGCCCACAGTCACAAGGATCATAACAACATGCTTTAATGCCCCCAACCAACTTCTCACCCAACTAAGCATTTTTGGACAGCCATCTAATAATGCCAAGCTTGCACCTTGCCAACAACCAGCCTTTTTAGCATTGCTCACAAAAAATATATTTACTTATACTAATAATAACAAATTGATTGCATTGCATTGAATACTCAAATACTATTAATCCTTGATAATAACAATAGTAATTGATATATTGAGAGAAACAGTAACAGCAATGAACAGGAGATAGGAACAAAAACAATATTCTTCAATCTTCATCTTCTTCACACACTTGAAAATTTAACACATTGATGACTAAAATAAAGCAACCACCAACCAATTTCAAGCAAGCAAAGAAAGCAAGGCAAGAAATCAATATAGTCTTCTTTTTGAATAACAGTAAGTAATAATTCAAAGATGGCAGCCTAAGCAATTGCATGTCTTTGGGTAAAGGAGCAGAAGCCAAAGGCCTGTTGGGTATGTTGCAATTGATTGCATAGCAGCAAGGGGAAGGCAAGCAGAGGCCCTTTGGGCTCCACAGCAAGTGCACAGTGCACATATCCTGAAGCTCCCGAGCTTCCTCCTGTGACTCTCACTTACAAATTAGACTGCAGACCTCCGACTGGCCTCATTGCTTCACCTCCAGCAGCCTGCACAACAACAACATAAAGAATCAAAAAATTTAGGCAAAATAGGGAGATGGGTATTCAAATAAGTAGATAATTGAGGGAGAGCCACCTGGGCTGAGGCTGATTTGGTGGAGATTGAGGCCATGAAGAGGAGGAGGAGAGGAGGAGCGATTGGGAGCAAGAAGAAGCCATGAGAGAGAGAGAGAGAGAGAGAGAGAGAGAGAGGAGCGGAGAACCGAAAGGGATTCTCTTTCTATGGTTTTTGTTGTAGGTGGCTAAATAAAAAGGGATGGGAGTCTTTTATAATGGTGATCTGTGGAGGAGGAGAAATTCTACATGTTTGGAGTGAGATGTAAGGGTTTGGGGGGTTTATTTGGTCTTTAATTCTTTTTCTTCTCTCTTGGGTTTTGATCTTAGAATGTGGTGAATCTCCGCCCCTCTCTCTCTGCCCCCTCTCTCTCTCCTCCCTCTTTTCCAGAGTTGTTTTGCTGCTGCAGTTGAGATGTTCATAACCTTTAATGGCTTCCTTTGTTTTCATGTGAGGGATAAAAGCTAAGGACAATCTTCAGGTGGGGCCCACTAAAGTGGGCCGGGTTGGGATTGTCTTGTCAATATTGATCCAGATCCAGCCTGGACTCGCTTCGGGCCGGGCCTCCATGTTTGAAGTGTCCGTCCGTATCACATGACTTATAAATTGCATGGTGATGAGTCTGCTAAAAGTAACTTGCACAAGGGTGTATGTGCAAAAGGGCCACAGCGTGGATTCGTTTTCCCACGGGAACTCATCTCGTCCAACACGAGAAGATCCAAATCCGATGCAATTTTCGTCGATGAGGAGACGCAGCGGCGCCGAGGGCGGGGGGTTCGACGGCGGAGAAGGCGCCTACCGCCACGAGGTCCGGCGAGGTTCGCTGCTGACTCGCGCGGTGAACGCCGTGTTCGCGTTCGTTCGGATGGCCGAGTTCGAGATCGTCTTCGTCCTCTTCTTGCTTGTTGCCTTCCTCATCTTCAAAGATCTGGTCAGCACATAATACCCCTCTCTGATGATTTTCTTTATTTCTTTTAATTTATTTATTAATGTATGCTCAAAATCGACAAAAATTGACCTAATCTAATGAAATTGAGAAACTTTTACAATTAAGAGCTAGGTTTCATGATGTAAATGAGCATTCTACCCAATTTTCAATAATAGGCAATAATATAAATTATGTTGGATAAAATTATATTATTTCCGAAACATGCAATTTTTTCACAAAATAAAATTAAGATAAAACAATAATTATTTATTCTAGCATGCAATGACTATCATAATTAGGAATAAAATAAAGCAAAAAAGAACAAAATATGAACTGGAAAATGCAGCCGTGATGTCGTTGCCCTAAAGATCAAATGCCCACCCCAATATGTTGAATCAGCTTTATCCCCTTAGTAGTAAAAGATCCATCGGATACGCCAACACTTGTTCTTGGATGAAAAAAACAAGCCTCTCCTCAAAAGGAGAATTGTTGCCAAAGAAATTTAAAGAAAGAGAAGAAAATTTTAATTTAAGTTGGAAGCCCTTCTCACGAAGAGTATGCCTCAAGTGAAATATAAAAGGGAGAAAAGAGAAGTTAAGAGTGTTGTACTATTTTTTTTTCTGTTGGAGGTAGGGTTTATTTATAGGCTTCCGACTCTCTCGGTGGCTGTAACCGTAAGAGAGATTCACAACTACACAATCGGGCGGTGGGGAGATTTTTCTCATCCGAACGTATCTCGTGAGACTTAGTCTCATTTAACTTGATAAAAATGAATAAAACTAAAATAAAAGCATTTTATTAAAATTTGATCTCAAACTCCAACAGACTCCCAAAAAGCTTGAGTTTCAGGGAAGATAAAACAAAATGATAATATAAAACAAAACAATCAAACACGAATAAAATCGAACATCATTTTGTGAATTCGGGACAGGTGGACTACGCTTGAAACCTTTCATTGTGAATTCATTGTCATCTGAGAGACATAGTGGACTACGTCTGGAACTAGCTTTTTTAACCAGATATTGATAAAATACACACACAGTAAGTCTTCATCTATTAAACGAGCGAGTTGAATATTAATGGTTATGCTCACAGTAATCGACTCATAGAGTTTTGTGTCAAACAGCTGTCACGGTTCTTCTCACGTAGGTAAGTCCTCTAAGAGTATTATAGCTGGATGTTATGTCCTCTACACTAAGTGTGTTAAACTTATTAAGAGTTAAACTCATAAGAGTTAAACTCAATCTTACCTAACTGTATCATAAGAACATTATCACTATATAGAAGGGGTAGTAGCTACAATGTTACATATAGGATATAAATATATCTGGGTCGATGCTCCACACGAGTATCACCAGTTCAACTTGTTTCTTTCATATTGAATCTCTTTCATGGAACCAACTCTTGATCAAGTAAGTTGGATTCTCGCTGTCAGTGAACTCTACTATGAGCTTAACCCCATCTCTCTCAATGAATTTAGGACCACATTTCTGAAAAGACCTTTAGTCAGAATGACTATGTTTTCTGGGGAATGACTATGTTTTCTGGGGTCAGATAATAACATATCAGCCTTTTATTTTTCAAGTGGTGCTAATCAGAGGTTTAAATCTTCATGACCATATTATTATGACTCATGACATCTTTTATTAGATATATAAAGTCTTTTGGTAATTGTTAGAGTTTCCTCCCTATTTGGGATCATAAGGTAATTATAAAAATTTTCATGTTATTTTAGTTTCAAAACGAGTAATTATCCCACAATAATTTATGGCAAAGCATATATACATTGCATTTAATTATTTAAATATATATACATATACATATATTTAATATGCTGAAAAATAATCAAGAAATTTATGCTTGTCAAATATCTTTAAATGCACACTTAGTGTCAAGTTTAAGTATTTTAACATGTAATTCAGATTTATTTGAAAATATAATTTAAACATATACTTATCAAAACTTTAAGAGATATACATGTACTAGAGAAAAATATTTATTTTTCATTCTACTCACCTTATTAAGACATTGATGATGTCCCATATTAGATTTTAGTATCTTAAAAGATGATTGCAAATTGGTTCCTTACCAGATAGTAAGACACCATAATTTGTCTTGCTATTTATATTCTTATAGTATATGAATTTTCATCTTGCACAAATCACCATTATCTTAATTAAGTGATTAGGATATTTTAACTTTTTTCTTCGTACATGCAACTTTGTTTTCACAAATAATACATGCATATAATGTATGCATTATATATCTTTTAATTTTGAAAATGTCACATTTAAAATCTTAAAGGTAATTTTAAATAATTTTGAAAAATATATTTATAATTTAATTAATAGTGAAAATTATAATATCCTTTCGAAAAATGTAAACTCTTTTAAAGAAAGACTAGAAGTGCATGACTATATAAAACGTAGCAATCATTTCAAGATATTTTACTACAAAATGATGCAATTATAATTCAATTTTTTGAATTTAATATATATATATACAATTTAGTGAATAGTAAATTTTGAAGTTTACTATTTTTCACAACTTAGATAAGAATATCCTCATAATTTTATTATTGTTAAAATTATGAAAACACTTAAATAGAAGGTGTATAAATTTTCAATTATAAATATACCATTAATAAATATAATAAGTTACATTAATAGATGATAACAATAAATATCTTATTGAATAAAAGCTAGTAATGAAATGAGAAAAATTAAATAATTTTCTAGTTGTAAGATAATTTCAAAAAAATTTATTTCAATGCTCGAGATATTAAAATAGATAACTTTCCATATAACAAGAATTTAAATTAAAATTTCCAACCAAAAATCTTTGTGAAATTCTCGACAATTAAAAAAATATTTGAAAGTATCAAATAGATATTTAATTATCTCTAAACTTAGTTTGAAGAAAATTATAATTTGTAAAATCAAACCTGAAGTCTAATTTCTAGAATGTCCAATAGAACCAAATCTAAAACTTGATAACTATAAGGGGTAATAGTCAAAATAATAATGAGATTAGGAGGTGGTCTCTTGATCTCAATTATAATACTAGCTTATAAAAAAATCATTCATTTAAGCAATGTAACTTTAATAGATCTCAATTAACGTTGGATGAGGGCAAAGCCATACATAACTATTAATCATCCTGCATGTGGTTAGGATTAATATACTCATTTACATGAGCTCAAATTATAAGATTTTCATTTCTACTATGTTCCTCATAATAGATTTAGTATAAATTAGGATATCAGTTCTACCTAATATAGCATGAGCCAATCATTATTTGCATCAAACTCAAATATGAAAGATAGCTAAAACTCGATCCAACCATAATATGAAATCAAGGTTAATTCTAGACATATTTAAGTATGTCTAAATATTAGTGTGTATGCTAGGGTTATAATCTAGACAACTTCTAAGGTTATGGTTAACATAAGCTGATAAGATATTTAATAAAGGATCTTAGAATTATTGAGTTAGTTAAAAATTTTAATTTTACTAGTCTAATTGGTCAGGTGAGAGGTTTTTCGCTCTTGGTGTTTCTTAATTATAGAACCATGTTGAATATTCTTCCTTGGTTAAACACGAATTGTACGAAATTTTGGAAAAATGAATTACCCTTTAATTTTTTTGTCCTATTGAACTGAAAACACAAAGGAGTCTGCCTATTTCAGCTACATAAAGTATACAAAGAATATTGTTGTTGTAGTCTAGATTTGCCAAAATGACAGACCATGTTTTCTAGATATTTAAAAATGTCATAATACCAGTTTATGTTGGTAGCTTTTAAATTAGGATATGTAGAATAAAAGTGATGTTGAGCTTTTGTTTAATTCAAGTGACAGAAGATTCTAGTAAAGAAAGAATAACATAAAATTCTAGAGTGTAATAATCATTCAACTTGAAAGATTCTTGCAGTTCAGATCAATACAATTAATCCTTAAACTAAGCTTGCGGAAATGAGATACCGTCAGATTCTTGCAATTAGTTAGCTAGTTATAATGTTGTTGTAATAATAAGACAACACTAATTAATAGCATGAATTGGACATGTAAAAATACTTGCAGTATTTAGAATTATTTTTTAGAATAAGATAAGAATTTGTTGTAATATAATTATAGCTATGGTATGAAGCCGGAAAAATTTAAGTTAATTTACTACAACGAGAAATCATCAATTCCTATTGCATGAACTGTTAAATTCTACTACATGAAGGAGGGACAAGTATTGAATAATAAATTTATAAGAAATCAATTTAGCAAGAATCTAATAGCAATTTTTTTGTAAGAATTTTGATAATTTAAAACTTAGCAAGAATTTAGATCTTGCAAGAATTTAAAATAAGAACTTGTATAAATTTCAAAGAATAGGTATATGTAGATAATTTTAACAAGATCTTGCAGTAAATTGGCTTAATAAAATCTTAAAACTTGTAAGAATTTTGTTTGTAAGTATTTGAATGTAGGAATATCTATTTCCAAGAATTTTAGCAAGATTTTCACTTGTAAGAATTAAAATTTACAATAATTTAACAAGATAGGATTTTCGCAATAATTAGTAATATCTTGTAAATAATAAGATCGTACAATAAAATAAAATATGATTTTTTAAGAATTTGAAAAGATAAGATCTAATAAGATATTGTAATGAAATAATTAAGATCTTGTAAAGAAAAGATAAGACCTTGTAAGATTTAAAGATAAGATCTTGTAAGAATTTTTAGAAACCAAATTTTTTTCCCAAGAATTTGAAAATATGTAAGAATGCAAACTTGTAGTAGCGTGAGAAACAAGTTTTTGCAAGAACTTAATTAGTTTGCATGCTAATAAATTATATAGAAAATAATTATATCCATTTTGATCCTTTAGATTGTTAGATAAAATTTTGCTATTCTGAAACATGCAAATTTCTCAAGAAGATAAAACAATAATTATTTATTCTAGCATGCAATAATTATCATAATTAAGAATAAAATAAAGTAAAGGAGAACAAGATCTGACATGGAGAATGCAGTCGCGATGCCGTTGCCTTCAAAGATCAAAAGCCCGCCCCAATCATACGGATGTTGAATCGGCTTTGTCCCTTTAGTGGTAAAAGATCCTGGATTCACTAGCACTTGGCCAAAAGAGCAAGCCTCTCCTAAGAAGGAGAATTGTTGCCTAAGAAATTTAAAGAAAGAGAAGAAAATTTCAATTCAAGCTGAAGCCTTTCTCATGAAGAGTAGACCTCAAGCGAAATATGAGAGGGAGAAAGGAGAAGTTGAGAATGTTGTACTATTTCTTTTGCTGCTGGAAAGAGGGTCTATTTAAAGGCTTCAGACCCACAGTGATTGTAATCGTAAGATAGATTCACGACCACACAATCGGGTGGTTGAGAGATTTTCTCACCCGAATAGATCTCGTGAGACTTGGTCTCATTTGACTTGGTAAAAATAAATAAAACTGAAATAAAAGTTTTTTATTAAATTTTGAACTCAAAATTCCAATAAATTATGCACTTGAGGAATATCGGTTCAGTCAATATCAATTTGAGATAAATTATGCCTTTTTTTACTCAAACCCTAACAAACCAAACTGATTCCTAACCCTAGTGTTGTATGCTCAGCATGTATCATGCCTAATGTCATCTGCTTATTATATATGCAAGTGTAAGAAGTATGCAAAATTTTGTTGTTATAGATGAGTGGTTTCCTAACATGGTATCAATGCCCCAAGTTTCAAGTTTCAAAACTCATTATTAATTTAATTGAAACATGTTTCAGTTACTGCTTTCCTCTTCTGTCCTTCCATGTGTTGTCATCTTTCCCTTGGTTTCAGCTTCAAATTTTAGCTTTGACAATGTAGAGATGCTATCTATTATTTCCCTCCATGCGTTGGTCATCTTTCCCTTGATATGGACAGTTGCCTCCATAAGCTTGAATTTTTGGGCATAATGGATGGGCAATGAGCATGTGTTTATACTGGTCAACCCTATCTTTTGTCTTTATACAGGTCAAACCCCATCTTTTGTCTGCCCACCAGTGATACACGCACATAGACATGCACACCAGCAAATCATCATGTGGCTGGTTAAAATCTCTTAAGACTTTGGAACCTGAAGTACAGAGTAATATCTGCATGTTCAATAGGGAAAATATTCAGAAATTAGTATCCTTAATTCTTAGAACACCTTACTTTCAGAATAATGTTTTGGTTTCCATTTGTTAATATTCTAGACTGATGGTGATCGCCTTTACGAGATTGTAATCAAGGGTACTAATAGGACAAGGAGTGGGCCAAAATGGATGTGGATTGAGACGATAAACAAACATCAGAAGTTTTTTTTTCTATTATTTTAACTAAGAAATTGGCTCATGATAGAGAGCTAAGTGGAGAAATAGGTTTCTTTCACCTGAGCCAAAAGAAGTTTGGTAGAAGGCTTTTTTTTCCTGGTCATGTATGGTCAAATTTATCATAGTACAAGCTATAACCATGTAAATAATAGACAGACAGTGAGTGCCTCAGGTTCTCAGCAAGATCTGATATCAGTCTATAGTTGTCTAATAGATCCATAGCTTTCTAGTCCAATGAGCATGGGTGCATGCTGCGAGCCATTTGTATGTGATTCAGAAGAGTCGCTATCATCGGTGTTTACAGTGAGAGGTGAGATTCAGCAGAGAATGTGGGAAGGAGACAATGGAATTAATGTATCAGCCAAGGGGAGGCAACAGTGTTCGTTCGTGAAATGCATCCTGTGCCAAAGTTGCTCCCACTGTTTCAGACCACTAGCTTGCTCTTCTTGTTAGTCAATAAATTAATGGAGAGGGAAGGACGGAAGGGGGAGGGTGGCAGAAATTTAAATAGATGCAGTGCTAGTTGTGAAAGAGGGGATGCTCTGTGCAATTTTACACCCATAGATGCTGCCCCTTGCCGTACTAGCTTTTATATTCTTGTCCATGATTCTTAATGGAGTAGGATATGTTGGGAATTCACAACTCGATTGTGCCTTATGATTTGTGAATACACACGTGACCATGGGGTACGGGAGCTGCCTATGTGAATTCCAGTTGCTTCATTATGCTTCTTAGGAAAATTGGGACGTGCTGTAGCTTTACCGATTTTATTATATAAAAAGCATCCTTCCTTATCAATTCTCAGAAATAGATGCATCTTGCAACTCTTTTTCTTCACATATTTAGAGCTTCCAACAGAAGTTTGCAACATGAGTAGAGCTTTTGAAAAAATCAGAAAGAATGCATTAAAGAATCAAACTGGTTGTCTCATGAATGCTAATCAGTATACTGATCCAAAGTTATCAAAGATCTCTTACATTGAGTGTACCCCATGAGCACATATAATCTGAATAATTTCTTCTCGCTCTTGAAATTGTAGCAACCATATTTGAGAACAAGAGATTACATTGTGTTACATCATCTTCAGCTTGTGCGTCTTTTACTGATGAATAACCGGCTGCAAATTGTAATCTGCATGCAGACATCCAGACCAGAGTACAACCAGATCTTGGTGAAGAAGCCCGGTGGCAATGACTTCTGGCCGTATTATTAGAATTTGGAGGAAGTGACTAATGTTTTGCTAATCAAGCAGTGTGCCATCTTTCTTAGCCAGCAAAGGAGTACGAGAATTTGGAACTCTTCCCCTTACTGATGTTTAGTGTGTTTCGCTTCAAAGTTTCTGCCTTTTATCGAGGTTTCAGACTGAATTTTTTGTAGTGTTATCGGTGGTAGCCAAGTTATAAACATCTCAGTTGTTTCTCTTAAAAGTCTCTGTTAGGATCTTTGTGAATTTTATTGTTAGATAAATGTGATGGATCAGAGCTTGTGGGGATAACGATTGGCTTTGAGATTGGACTTGAATAGATACATGATCTCTCTAAATTTTGGTATTGATTGTTTGTATCCATATTGTTTACTCACATTTTAAGTACCTTGCCTCTTGTTTTCTTTTCTTTTTTCTTTTTTCTTCTCTCTTGATTTATTCTCGTTGTACTATTCTATGTAAATGGTTCTTATTTTGCACCAACCTTGATAATGTTGAGCATTGCTGCTTCTTCTTCTTCTAGAAAATGAGAACAAACTTATGATCTCTTCAGCGTCCACGTTGGTTGAAATTAAATATAATGGCACGGTTCAAATCGGTGGCATGTGGGCGAGGGGAGCTTTTAACGAACCCAAGGCCGACCATGCGATCACTCGCGCAACATTGTTGATACAAGAAAGGTGTGTGTCTAAAGAACTCATTTGGCTGTTTACATTCTATGCACGATGATGTTATTCTTCATGAACTACTTTGGTTTACATCTCGGCTCTTTATCTTTTCAGAAGCTTGATATTATTCTTTTTGTAATTAAGCTAGTCATAAATCATAATGATGAGCTATGATGTTCCCCCCTTTACAGTAGGAAAAATACATAAACATATACAAATGGGCTGGTGGGTTACTGTCTCTTTCACCAGTATTATAAATACAGAACTGTATAATCAAATCTTTAATGCAAATTAGTATTTCATTGTAGGGAGTAGGAGATGAGTTGAATTCATTCCACATTAGTTCCTCCAAACTTCCAAGTCTTCTGCATGGTTGGTCTTGTGAATAGCATCCATATCTCGCGCAAGACTGCAGATATATATTGCCTTCCAGAGTTCACAACCAGCACAACTGATTTTTCTTCAAGTATAAATTGGGATATACATTCAAAACAGCCAAGAATATGCAGGCAACTAATCATTTCGAGTGGATACAATGAACATGTACCACATACAACAATCTTCAGTCTGATACAATTTTATTCATAAAACAAAGGAAGCCAAAAAAAGTCCTTTAATGTTTTAGTACCTTGATACAATGCATTCCTGAGCACAAATGTTGCAAACAAATGATTCAGCTGCAGTAGGATCTCCATCAGTCTTACGACTGAGATTTATGTTGTGGGATGAAAGGAAGGACTAGGACTTGGTGATCTACAATTTTATCATACAAAACAATGCAGCAAACCTATGGACAGAAAAGATGAACTTCCAGAGTTTTTGTGCTGGAAATTCACATTCCGGGATATTCGATAGAGCACAAACAGATATGAAGGGGACCAGATGAAATCTCAACTTCAAGAAGCAGCACGTCTGATGAGTCTGCTTCCTTTTTTGCAGACTAACTCGAATCTTTGTAGTTTGCCTCGTCAACACCTAGACTATACAGTTATGCATGAGGTGTTGCCCGAATGGAATCACATAATGCAGTAGTATTGACAATATGAGACAATTAAGGACAGTTTGGGGGAAAAAGAGGAAAATTCCCCTCAACCCTATTGGAGAAACTTTGATGTGACAGAAGTAACACCTAGAATAGTAGCCCAAAATAGGGAATATGATAAGCAGACACTGGAACTAAATGAGCAAAACCTTATAGAAATGGTCACTCAAGAAAGATGTAGAAGATAGATAGGGGTGCTATCACAACATAATAAGGTTTCTAGATATCTAGAATGAGGTATGGAGGAGAATTCTACTAAAGGGAGCAGTTCACTTTTGGAACAGACGGGACATTCATCATCCGCCTCTCAAAAATGAAACAGAACACAATTTACAAGATGAATTGTATGGAATTCAGGTCTTGAATTTTGTCACGTAAGAGGGGTCGTCTTCAGATGAAAAAGTCAAATCATCATGAAAGACTGTACATCTCCTGCAGTAGAAACTGATTTACATTTTTCTTTTCCAGGCCGGGTTAAGTAAAAGATGTAACTTGCCCAATGCTTGAAGTGGTATGTGATCCCTCTGTCTCAATATTTTCATCTACAGAAGTCATTTGTCGAGGTTCTGACAAAGAAAGTCTTTGAGAGTTTCCTTGGCCAGCTTCTGCTAGCCCTTCCGTTGATAATGTTAATGCAGGCGGTCCTGATGAGGATCCCATTAATCGCCGCATAGATCGGATGTCAGCTGCAGGAGATGTTGTAGGACTATATGTAATAGTTTCAACAGGATGATCAAATTTGCAATTGGGCCCAAATTTGCAGATACCATAACGAGAATAAAAAAGGCACGAGGGTTCTCCCTGTTGGAAAAAAGTAAAAAGATAATGAGCAGTCCTTTAGAAATATAAGATGTTCTATGGAACAAAAATAGTAATAAAGGTAATTTTCTATAATTTAATAATAATTCATTTGATACAGTAAATATTTCCCAAACAGGATTTCAGAATGAATAGAACTAGAATGGTCATGTGATACTATACATATAATACAGATGATACATGGCACTCTTTTCCTCATTATGTTATTGAGAAATCAAGGACAGTGATGATGTGAAATAATAGAAAGCAACAATGACAATGTTTATAAAACCTGCAAGGCCTAGTTTGGCAACAGAGTTACCCAAACTGGGGCTTCTTTTAAGTTATATGAAACTGAAGTTTGTAGCCATACATATAAACCCCATTTCCTGAAACTCTGCTCAGATTAGAGTACCACAAATCCCAATTTCAAAAGGTTTGGAGGCCTTCAACCCCAGCTCTATTTCGGTTCCCAAACATGGTTCAGTTTCACTGACCTTGTTTTGAGCCTCAAACTCTTCCAAACCTCACTTTGGGAAACTAAACCTTGTTTCCAAGCGAGGCATAGGGGATGTACCTGAAACTACACTGTAAATAGGCAATCTAACAGGTAGAACAGCATAAGGACAGGAAAAAAAAGACACTGATAATTATAACAATCGTTCCTGTCCATGCAAAACACTATATTCCCCTATTCTATGCTGTCTATGTTGCGTACTCCTAGGTTCCTAACAGGCCCTTTCAAAAAGTACCGAAAGGAAGGGGCTGACTCATTCGTGAGGTGGATAATTCCAAACATTTTTTTATACAGAGAAGCCTTCACAATCCGTGAGAAGCTAAAGAAAGTCTTATTGGGCCACCAGGCAACATCTTGTAAGTGGTGATATCTCCAACGCCTAATATATCCTGAGATGCATATGCTCATGTCTACACTGCAGCCACTTCTAAACCTATATTTTAAGTGGTGATAACTATCCACTGCTGATAATAAATATGATTTCCATGTAATCCTCCTTGAAGACCAGCAGAGTTCTATCAAAAACACAAACAACTTGGTCTTAAAAGACTCATGTTGAACAGCTTCATCACTGAATCCTAGAAGAGGTCTTTAATCTAGTTTATGTGGATCTTTCCAACTCCATGAAATTATCTGTTAATTTAGATGAGGACAAGAGCAAGAATTCTAAAAGAAATTGAACATTCCACATGTCCTTGAAAAGACAGTTTTCTAAGGAATATTCTTGTAGGAACAATTTTTGGTATATCAAGGAATCTACACTGACTTATTGTCCTCTAAGTTAGGCCATCATGATAGAGAACTTCCTTACATGTACTTAAAATACAAGGGGCACCTTCTCAGAATTTGACTTATAAAATGTGAAATTCTTGCCACTTGTCTTCATCAGAAATTATGTTAATTACAATCATCATTTTTTCGATTAATATCAGAAACACCCAGAGTACAATATTCCATCCATCTTTAGGCTTCATAAAAGCCAAGGTATGACATGTATTATATTCTGAAACTTGTACAAGTAACAAACAACAAGACAAGCAACTCTGAGCTGGCATCATAAAATGTTCTCATAGTACAAGACTGTCATTTAGTCTAGGTAGTACAGAATTCAAAAGTGGTGCCATGTCATGTCATACAAATGTGTTAAACACAAGCATTGGAAATGATACTTCTATTCTGTATATACTTTTTGAATTTACTGTTTTTTGGTGTCTCGTGTCATGATGTGTCCACGCCGGCATGTTCGTGTTTGGACAACATAACTTTTTACAAAAAATTCATTCACACAGACATTGTTCAATGCCAGCCATCATACAGCTTATGGAAGACATACCTTATCACTCATAAGAAAATAAATAGTCAAGTTGAAGTCATCTTCTAAGTAGACCAATTATATTATATAAAAGGCTTTCAATTAGATCATAACGCAACTTGTACGTTAAAACCAGGACATATCTTAACATGATATTATACATATGGAATGAAATTTAGGGCATGGAAACATATCATAATCACACATTTAAAAGAAAAGAAGTCTGGAGGCAGACAGTTAACTTACTGGACGTAATGGAAGACCCAGTGGACTCAAGACACAGTTAGGAATTGGAACTAGTCTCTCCCTCGGATGATGAAACTTGCAGACTGCACCAAATTTACAGTCTCCTGTCTTCATATAGAACTGGCATTCTGGTTGGTCCGGCCTCTCAGGAAAGGCATTCTCCCTCTGCATCGGATAAAGACCCATAGGGATAGAGCCAGATCGATAAGATGAAAATGTCCCTTGCGATACCGTAGCCGTTTCACTTTGGCGTGAGGTACTGTAAAACTGAGCATGACCCTGCTGGTGGTTTTCTGGAGATGAAACAGAGCTCAATTGTCCCTGGAGGGAGATAGCTAAAATCAGTTGAAAGTAGTCGAACACCGACAATAAATCATTTGTGAAGCATCAAATACTGAAGGTAGCGCTCAATAAAGAGGTACTTGGTTAGGAACGGGAATCCAAGGGGAGAGCAAGTAGGGAAAGGTCCAGGGTCAAATCCTGGAGGCCACCCTCTGGGTGCACCTTAGTTTTTGAAAGCAGTAAAAAATGAAAGGGAAAAAAAAAAGAAAGAGAGAAAGAAAGATGATGAGGAATAAGAAAGGAAAGAAGAGTAGTAAAGTTAGTAGGTGGTGATATGCCCTATTTTGTCAATGCGGTGGGAAGAAAGCAACATGAACCCAAACCACCATAATAAAAAGCAAAGACATGAATGAGCCTGACCCCAATGTAGTTGCCTTAACAATCCTTATTTGCAGCATTCAAAACCTTATTAAATGTCTCATAGACCAATCAGTCTTTAACAACATTTTAAATAGAGAAGGAACATACAACCACTCTGTGAATATAGACCAAAAACTGGAACATCATAAAATCTAATTATATTTTCTTGACATAAAAGGATTTTGTCGAGATGAATAAAAAGGCAAACTTAACTGATTTTTGTGTGTTTTGGTAGTTTCATAGCTTAACAGATTATGCATACAACCTAATATCCGGTCGGTTATTGAATATGTTAGATGCACCATAACTTGACTTTTATTTCATATAAATTGTGCCTTCCTTCAGGCTATAAAAGTGGAGCCATATCCGGGTCCAGGCATGGAACTTTAAGCCTGCTTCTCTAATGGTCCAGGCTCAGACTGGGACATAAAATGGTACTAAGACCCGGGCCCTATCTGAGTCTGGTGGTCTGAATTTGGCTTAGCCCCAGCATGTTGCCAGCCTTAACATACGTCCAAGGCCTACCCTAAGATCTCAAAGAATTTCTCTAACATGGCTACTGACAAAATTTTCCATTTTATTCCACAACTTATTCGGAAGCTAGCTGTTCCAACTTTCCTCTAATATTTTGTCCATGAAGATATTGCATTTACCCTTTTAAACTCCAACAACTAATTCTAGGTTAGAAGTCATTAAATATTTATAACTTACCTTTTATAAAACAAACCATGCTCCTCCACTTTATCGTCTGCACTTGAGATTTGGAATGACATGGAAAACATATCTATTCCTACTAAAGGCAACTGAATGTATCATTAATTACTAGACAATTTGTTATCATATGACTTTTTGGCACATATCTGAACTACTTATTCTCCGCAAGATCATAACTTGTTTTTGCCACCACTTGAACACAAGAATTGCAGAATGATTAAATAAGAACAGCCCACGTGCCGGTGCACTCATTTGCACACACATGCCCACACAGTTGTATGTGTTGCGTTGTGTGAGCATGCACACGTGCGCATAATTGTGTGTGTAAGTGCGCGCGCAAAGTATGTTTGGGGTTTTCAAATGCCAACCAGAAGAGAAGTGTGACTTACAGAATACGGATTCCAGTTAGAAACTTGAACCAGCCCTTGAGGAACAATAAGTTGAGCATAGCTTGAAGGACCTTGCCAGCGAGGACTTGGAATGAAAGAAGCTCTTGACAGAGACCAGTTTGCCAATCCCCCAGCATATGACTGCTGTCCAGGGTTTGTAGGGGAATGTACAGGGGGGTAGACTGGAGAACCACGTAAAGAAATCATAGCATTAGAGGGCTGTGGATGATGAAACTTGCAGGTGTTCCCAAACTTACACAGCCCCGTTCTTAAATAGTATGCACATTCTTTCTCCCCCTGCATAAGGAAGAACATGAATGTTTTAAGGTACTGCAAAATTATCATAGCCTAATTATGAGAAGCAAAATTACAGGTAAGCTTACTAAAATCTATACTCGCTGGTAATTATATGAGCAAACTTATTTAATGTTAAAGCAATAGCAAGCACTAACCAGTCGAAGTGGATAGCCTAAAACATTTAACTGGACATGCCCAGCAATTCCAGCCTTATCTCTAGGGTGATCAAATTTGCATGTGGCCCCAAATTTACAGGTTCCTGTCTTCATGTAGTACTGAAAAAGAAAAAGTTTAATGTTCACAGTCAGTATATAACAGAAAAGGTTATCAAAAGCCAAAAACTACTGAAAATTAAGAACAAAAGATGCATAGATAGACAAAATGTCCAATTAACAATAGTAGTATCCATGACCAAAACCTTCCTGAATATTGCACAACTGCAGTGGAGCATAAGTGAACCAGTAAACCAGAATGTGATAAATTCAAACTTCGTATTTCATGTGCATCAGAACCGAAGGAAAATAGGCCACATTGTGTAAAGTTCTCATAGCTAAAACATCTTTGGGAGTGAAATAGCATGCAGTTATTTCTTTCCTTGTATCACAACAGGTTAACCTTCTCAAAGACAAAAGGCCAATGTTTAAACGATGATTTCTGGCAGCAAAAATGGTTTTACAAATAAAGCAAACAGCTATAAGCCTAAGGCAATAGTAAGTAAGTTTTCTAACTTGTCTACTTTCATTATGTGCAACCTTCATTACAGCTATCATGAGGTTTTGAACCATTTGATTGTCAAGGATTCTACATTTCTGCTCTTTACATTGTAAGTTGTAGCATGCAAGTGGTCATAGTTTATTTTTCTTAGTTGTGCCATTAGATATTACTTGGACTGCAAATAATTTTGCCCTATTTTCTGTTTTTCTTGCAAAATTTCTCTAGTTTTTATTTTTATTGCTAGCAGGCCATAAAGAAAATGAAGGTATCTGCCTGAACATCCCCTGGGCAGTTGGGCTCCCAGCGCTAGTTAGAACCATGGCATCTACCTAGGTAGAAATGACAAGTATACAGGTGAGGATTGATCAACTTATGTTGCTGACATGAAGTCAAATAAACAAAGTGACCAAATGGAATGGAAATCAAAAAGAAGAAGCCACGTTGGGCAGGATGTAGTTTAAGAGGCAAAGGCGTGCCCCCATCAAAGTCCTGGGAAAGATAGGGCACATTGATGGGATGAGAGACAGGAAAAACTAAAAGATCTAACGGGTTATAGACTTGGTCTTGTTGTGTACTACATATATGATGACACTTTCACAAATACAGAACAATGTTTCAGAGATATTTCTGAATATCGAATGTGTGCCAGACATATACATCTAATCTCATCGCAAACTGTTTCAGTATCGTTCTTTTGATGTATGCCAGTATTGGCATGGCGCAGCGTTGAGACTTTCACTATGCAGCTTGTGCAGCTTACCAATCTTACAAGCTCAGATCTTAACCTTATGGATTTCAAGAGAGAGAAAAGATCATTTAGAAATAATAATGCACCCCTATAGTTAACAAAAGACAGAATTCGTAGATCCTGGTATATGTTCACTTCCCAGGTCCAATTACTTTGAGTCACTTGTACACAAGGTTTAACTTTCCTAGTAAATGGTTTAACTGTGGGAATGAATTCAAGAAGAATACTCGCTCGACTCAGAAATAATAGGGAATTTTTGTGGAAAAAAATATTAGAAACACCAGCAACTAGATCCAATGAGCATTTTAAGTTCAACACTCCACATAACAAGATAATCCCTTTAGAAAATGCAAGCTTGAAATGACCACGTTCTGAAATAATCTACTCTTAGAGCAAAATACAAGCATCTAACAACACAAAAGGTGAATTATTCCATTATTTTGATTTGTATTTTACTGGTCAATATAAGAAGAAAACTCTATAATACTAACAACAAGCTGAGTAAAGGCTTACCTGGCATTCGGGTTGCCCAACCCGCTCAGGATAACCTCCCTTTATTCTGGCCTCAGCGACAGCCTGTCAAAAAGTTACCTAAGTAAGACCATCATTTATGATAAGAGTTCTATAGAATAGGTGCGGTCAGATCATGTGTAAAAGGCAAGCAATAAAGATGAGAATCAAAAGAAAGTTGAAAAGGGCAAGCATTTTCTAAAAAGGCCCTTAAATATGAAAGAACTTTCATCGTTGCAGCCATTAATCTATCTCTACTAAATACAAATTTAGCAATACAATAAGAAATATAGCTATGATGCAACCTCAGTGCCTCACTTTCCAAGACCTCAGCCAATTCTAGAAACTTACTTTTCTTTTTAAAGCAAGTTTCCCTTCATTAGACTAGCGGGATTAAATCCAGCAACCTTGGAGACAACAATTTTTTGCCATCGGATGGATGCCTCTTTGCTCCACAATAAGAAACTAGTCACGATAAAAAATGCATTGCAGTGCAAGTAAAAGAAACCGAGGTAAAGAAAAAGAATTCTATATTTACAAAATATTTTATTTTCATTGTAAACCTGTAGTTCTTGCAACACAAATCAAACCGCTCTTTATAATAAAAACAGACGAAATTGGAATTATAATATACAGCTTGATATTTATCATCAGTCAGACTCACATGTTTCCAGTTATAATTAAATAAAAATAGTACGACACTTAGCTAAAATAGAGGAGCTATGGTGTTTATCAAAGCTTTTCATATAAAATGTTTTGCTAACTACGTATGACTTCATCTTGTTGTAAGAATGTGAATACTCTTATCCCAAGCTATAAGCATTCAATTGTAGACTTAAGAAAGAAGAGCATTTCACAAGTTCACACTTTTAAAAGAAAGCCTTTAAAAAGAGAGGCAACCATACTGTTGAGATGTCGTAGATCTGTTTCTTCAATCACCTGCAGTTTAGGACCTTTCCGCAGCCGAAGCTGAGCGAATAACAGCGAATTTTTGTACCCGTACTTGTTGAGCGGTATTATGAGGATTTTGTATTGAGAAACAACTGTAAGTTATATAGGGTTTGTTTCTAGCCATCAAGATTGTTCTGAAATCGAAGATTTCTATTATATATGAGAGAGTATTGAGATCTGCGGATCTCTTCTCTATTATGTAATTTTTCTCTCTTCTGAAATAGTGAATTATCTGCTGCAGCCCGATGACTCAGGAATTGCTCTGAACCTAGTTAAATTTGTGGGTTTGTGTTTGTTATTGATCTCAATTTCTGCTCTAGCCCTAACACATACCCATAAATTCAGACTCAAGTGGACTCTTTGGAAATAGATGGACAATACTATATTTGATTGAAGTGTCTCGATAACAAGTACAGGTGGATTATGGTTATTTAATGTTCTAATCATATGAAAGGTTATTACTTCATTTGGAAAAGGATGAGCAACTTTTTTACATATCATAGGATTGTGTCATAATTCTATAATTCGAACAAAAAAGATGGGTATCCTGGTTCATGGTTACGTATAATCTTTTGACATAAATATCCATTCATATGGTTATGAATTTTCATTTCCTTTTCATTTGTTAACGTTTGTAGACTTCTAACCAAAATTCTCTACCCATACTACACATGGTTTCTAGTATTGGACAATTCCGATGCATATCGGCGATATCGTATCGGGTTTTGAGATACCGGATAAAATATTAATCCTATAATATCAACCAACAACGGGATCAATATTGCCGATATGGCTAATATTGTCGATATTGTCAACATAAATACTAAAAACCATTGGGCAGCGTCGATACTGCTACTGAGATTTTAAACCATGTTATTAAAGTTTCTAAAAGTTTTATTTAAACAAACTTCCTCAAACTACAATTGTGTGGATGTGGAGGTAAGAGCCTCTTCGTTCCACTGTGATTCCAAGTCACCACGAGTGTAAATGAGCCAAGCTTGAGCAAGTGAATCCTATTTGAGTTCAACTCATATATTAATCGAGCAAGAGCTAAAATCGATCCAAGTCTCAAGCAAAACACGAACTATTCCCGAGTGGTTCATTTTGTTTGACACCCCTTAGAATTTAGCCTCTGATATCAGTACCAAGGACTTTCTTATCAATCCCTTAAAGAAGAAGAAATGTATAGATGTCGTGAGTTGATTTTAACTAACAAACTTTCTCTATGGGGCTGTTTGGATTCAAGGAATTGGGTGGAAGTGAGGAAGTGGGAAGTGTCTTTTCTCATTTCCGCTGTTCATCCAAACATCGAAAAAAGAAAATGAAAAAAGTTCTTTTCCTTTTTCTTTTCTCTTTTACACAACCAATTCCTCACTTCCAGAGTGCTACAGTTAATTTTGTGGTCATGTAAATCTCATCTGTAATAAATTATAGCACAAAACAGTTAATTTTTTGCTCATGTAAATCTACTTGCATTCTAATTATAGTTCAATTTTTATTTTTCTTAATTAATTTTTATTTTAATATTATTTTGTGGTCAACTTTGTGGTCAACTTTTCCACTTCCACTTCCACATTACTATCCAAATACCAGAAAAGACATACCATTTTACAAACCACACTTCCCAACAACATACAAACACAGGAAAACCTACTAACAAATTCTCAAGTTCCCAAGGGAACTATTACCACTTCCTCACTTCTTCACTTCCTCACTTCCACTCTTAAACAAACAGGCCCTATAACAAAACGTAAATTTCTATATATGTCCTTATTAGCTAAATGTATTATATTAAAATATCTTATAACTTTAAAACTGATATGTATACATAGAGCTTCGTCGAGTCGAACATGATCGAGCAGGTGTAGTTTGAGTTTGACTCAATTATGACTTCGAGCGAGCCAAAGTCTAGATAAATATTGAAACAAACGAAAACTATACGCGAGCGGCTCATTTATTTTCACACTCTCTGCAACCCATGAGAAGTACTATACATGTGACCTCATCACGTTGCATGTGTTGGCAAGTCTCCTTAACTTTGTGGTTGTCGCTCATGCTTTGTGGTTTTAAATTTATAATTCTTTTAAGCGAAAATTTTAGAAATAAAAGAGGATTTTTAAAGCTTTAGCTATCATAGGGAAAATGAGTCATTTATTTCCTGTACCGACAATCTTTTTGTTTTTACACAATTTTAGTTCAATGATCCCCCTTCCTCGATCAACCATCCCAGTCACACATGTCGTAACTGTGAGCACTTCAACAACAAGAAAAAGAAAACATAGACCTCCCGCATAATTTATTTACATCAATATAACATAAGGATACTACACTATAAAAAAAATAGGATGAAGGGTTTAATTAGTAAATGTAGAGGATTCAAAGGAATTTATTTGATACCAAAATTTTAGTATAGTGTTGAATCATTAATAAGAGACTATAAGGGGAAGAAAGGAGAAGAGGGAGGGAAAGACCTTAATCGCAAAAAAACATGCCTTTAACTTCTTTTCCTCCTTTCTTGTCCTTTTTAACAAGATTAGACTTTTTATGTACATGATTAAAACATGACTCTAGGATACCACTACTGGCTCCTAATAAAAACATGACAAATATTTTTGGAATTCAAAATTGAATTAAATGTTTGCATTTATTTAATACTGCAATTACCCCTAAAATAAAGATTGTAATCAAAAAATGTAACTCCTTTATCTTTTTCACTTCTGCTCCCTCTTTGACTCGTTGATTGTTGCATACTTTGGTCATCCTCCAGTTCCTTGACTCGTTTGTAAGTAACTTCTTGTTGCGTCATTCGACCATGCTCCATTTGTTTCCCTAACTCATCCACAATTCACTTCTTTTTTGCATCACATCCTTCGATCATCCTTGATTGAACTACAAGTCACCTCTTCTTCTCCAAATCTTGGCGACAGAGACCCATATCAGCAGTCCTTTGCATGGTTAATTCGGAGGCTTGATGGGGGGTTTTAAGAACATTTTTTGCGAGTTGATGATGTAAACCAAATTTTTAACTTCCAAAAACAAAAATCCGCTTTGGTCCTTCACCATGTTGAAACTCCCTTCTTGATGTTGTCGATGAAGAAAGGTTAACCACCGAGGAAAGATAGATGGAAATAAGTGATCCTCACATTTGGCCTCCAGCGAAATAAGAATGTCCTCTCGTTGTAGCCGCAATATTTTCTTACCATAAATTTTGATGTTCGACTCCATCTTTACGAATAAAATAAATCTTAGACCAATAACTCAACATGCTCTTCTTCAGAGTTGTGACTGTATACATAAAAGCCCATTGATCTTCATCTTCAGCTTGAGAAACTTGAACCTGCAATAGGACTGTCATATACCCATCATTGTTTTAAATATCAGCCGATATACCGATATATCAGCCAAGATAAAGGTATTTTATCCAAAATGATACGATAAGTTCAAATTTTACTGAATATCGTTTTGAACCTATATGGGCCGATATATCGCCACGTGGCCGATATATCGCCTGATATCTGAGATGAAAATATCTGATATATCGCCACGTGATGCTTTTAAGGAGCTTTTACAAATACATTTGAGGAGCTTTTACAAAAGGTAAGAATCATGTATGAGTCTATAACCCTAAACTTACTTAAAATAGTTTCATATAATTTAAGTAGGCAACCACATGTATATTCTTCATCCGATATAATGTCTGATTTGATCCGTTATTTAGTACCATATCACGATATGTCACCCGGTATTCGGTATTCAGCATACAATTTTGCCGACCGATATATCGCCTATATCTGATATTTAAAACAATGGTACCCATGCTCCTGGAGTTGTTAAAATATGGCTTTCAGAGTTTCAGAGAAGTCATCTAACTATCTGTCGGTCTTATGAACCTTGATTGTGTCATTTGTCTCATAGTAGTGACTTGAACATCTTTAGCTTGTTTCCCCATGACCAAAACCATTTTAGAGGATAAAACACGGAGAAAAAGGGGAAAGGCAAGATATTTAACTCTAACACCAGGCATATGTAACCTAGAGTTACTAGATTATTAGAGAGTGGTTTGAGGCTTAATTTGTTGAAAGAGAGAGGATCCAGATGGTTTGCTTTGTCTGAATTCAAAGCTAGTGTTCATACTATGTTGCACGGATACGGGAGTACACGCATGCGCGTGGCCACACACACAGAGACACACAAAGAGACTCTACACTATTATTAAATTGCTAGACATTTTTAACTAATAGATGTACTACTAAAAAAGCACAGAGAAAAATCATAACATGTCAATACTGAAAACTAATAAGTACCAGCTCATTGTGGACTCAGAAAATATAGCAGAAGCAGAAAAAACCAATTACAATTACTAAAAATAATCAACAGCATAAAGTTCAGCACAAGTGGAACAAAGAAAGTCAAGTATGCATGCAAAATTTACCAGCTTCCTATTGGCAGGATGGTTAAATTTGCACGTCATTCCAAACCTACAAAGGCCGGTTCGGATATAATATGCACAATCTGGCTCCCCAGGACGCTGTGGATAAGGTCCGGTGTCACCCTCCCTGAAACTCATTTGCCACATTGCCTCTGCAACATAGCCATATCTATTTCAGATAGATTTCATATGCTTCATGGGAAAACAGCAGAAATCATGCAGATGCAGCAACAGAATATAGAAAAAAATTAAGCAAGAGGAATCTCAGAGAATGTCATCATCTTAAAGAATTCTAACATAAATTTGGATAGTGAAAGATTAGATACACAAGATTTCATATCAAATATAAAATGACTGCAAAACAATTAACTGTAAAGGACAACATTTGTGAAGGATAACAGCTACTTTTATGCTAACTGTGAAGTTATATAAAACTAAAACATCCAAGTGGAAGGGAACAGCAACTAAGCTTCGTAAACCATGAACTTACTTGATCACATGATAGTGTTGTGGACATAATGATAGAATGGGATCAAAAATGGGAGAAAAGACTATAGGAACTGCACAAATACTTGCATACAGATGCTTTCCACTGAAACATTGGCATGATGATAATTGTCTCAAATTTGGTTAAATAAATCGAAAGATCACAACCTAAACTTGAGCAGCAATCTTAAATGGGATAGAAATCAATGGTACTTAATATGAAATACTGACTGCACAATAAAATCCTACTACTATGAAAGCAATATTAATAAATTTCCACTTCTAAGCACCTAACATACAACAGTTCTACTGATTCCATGAAGAACCACAGGATTCCAAAATTTAAACAAAAACAAATTAAACAAACAGGAAAAGTAGGGGAAAAAAAGAAAAACGGGAAGCCATCAGCAAAAGTATCTCCAAACCCCTCAAAAAGACTTCACTAATTTAAGCAACTATTTTAAGCACTGATAATTTAAAATTAACAGTATCAAATCATCAGCACACCACAGTTCAACCGAATGAATCAAGCCCCAAAAGTTTCCACAATTGAAAAGAAATTTAGATGAAAACATCAAAACTAGAATTACAGCAATGGCATCCCAAATTCACCGCCCAACCCCAAAAATTTACCAAAACGGAAAAGAAACTAAAATCAAACCGAAAACTTGCTGTTTTCAGTACAAGATTAAAATTTTAAGGACAAGCAACTACAAGAGGCATCAACAGTCACAAAATCCAGCAATGACAGTCCCAATTCACCAAACCACCAACCTAGCATCAATGCTACACAGACGCTACAGTGAAGCAAAACAAATCATCAACAATAGAATCCCCAAGTGCTTTTCCTCACCTTCATCGATCTCGGGCGGAATGGACGACGACGATTCCTCGTTGACGGCCGCCGTCCCCGCCCTGCCGCCGTGGGGATCCATCACCGGATCGCCGCCGCCGCCGGATCCCCCGACGGCGCTCCCCTTCTCTGCGGCAGCGGCGGCCGGGGAGAGAGTAAAAGCGAAAGCAAAAGAAGAGGAGAGAGAAAGCGGGGCTAGGGATGAGAGAGATAGAGGGAGACAGTGAGTGAGAGAGGAGGAGAAGAAGAAGAGCACTCCTCTCCACAAACTGAAAGAGAGAATAAAAAGCCACCCTTTTTCGCTTTAGAATTTTTCTCCCCCTTTTCACCCCCGCGCAAGCTCAATTTTGCGTGTAGCTCCCTCCACAGTTACAGTAGTAACAAATCTGTTCCCCTGCTGGCTCACTTGCTGCTATTTTCATGACATATAAGAAAGTAACAGAAGCTCAAGTGAAAAACCTCGCACAAGACCAAATTCATGAAACCGTTTCTTGAAACGGCCTTTCCGTGTCTTTTCCCACTTTCTCTCCCCCCATTAATCAATTCGCCACTGCTTAACCTTCCTCGCGGGAGCAGCATAGCACGCCCCCACCCCAGCAATAATACCCACCCATCCCGCCACATGGGAGAAACAAAGTCGAGGCACTGGTTAAGCTAACATGGTCCGCGGGGACGTTAAGCTAACCGCACGAGATCCCGTTGGATGCGTGTGCATGAGAAGCGGGTGCGAGCGAGAATGCGTTCTCCTGTTTTTCTGTCCGCTCCACCAGCAGTTAATGCGCCGGAACCACGCGTGCGCTGTCTGCCTCGGCCCCCTGATGGGTCCCGCCTCCAGCGAAAAGAACGGGCGCCTGCTCGCCACGTGTCAGCGAAGCTCCCCGGCTCTCCTCCCCAGAACGCTGACGACTCACCGCCCCAAAGGTTCAGGGCCCACTTACACTGTAAGGTGATACTCTGGGTCTAAAGAATTCTATGTTCTTGTTGTTAGCGAGCGGGGATTTTTATTTATTTTTTGGGACGAAAGCGATGGGTTCACCTTTGACTTTGGGGAATCGGTGGGCCACACCGTGTATGCGGGTATAGCAGTATTTTGGATCCGACCCGACTCGCTGTCGTATCCGGTTGCGGTTACTTGAGTGTGAACGCGAGTTGTTGCTGACATAGAAGGCGACGTCATCTTTTTGGGAGCACCGACACCACCAATGAAAGAGGTGTGGGCCCCGCGAGCGGGAAAAAAAAGTAAAAAAAGACGGCTTTTTCCTGATGGTCACCTCGCGCACGTGTCTCTACTTCACTGTTGAGGGTCTTTTTTCTTTTGTAGTATCTGATAAATTTCTAACGGCACCCTGTAGACACCCATACCCACACCAAATGGGCCCCACTGGCAATTAAAACCCAAACCTCAGCAAATGAGAGTAAATGTTCATACAAATTCTGAGATTGTTCAATAACTCTTCCGCTTAAACTTTAATCATTCCGAGAATATTTATGTAAAGTAAAATACAACGATTTATCAGTTATGCACTATATTTCTAAGCACTAATCTCGAATACATTACTAGCTTATAGATCAATTTGTTTTTGAATAAACTACTTATCTTTAGAAAATTTCAGTACAAAACATTATTAACAGAAAAGAAAATTCCATCCTATTTTAAATCCTTACGCAGAGGAGGGAGTGTTCCCAGAAGTTGTTTGGATTCAAGGGAGTGGAAGGAAGTGAGAGAGTGGAAAGTAAGATTTTTTTTTTTTTTGAAAATTGAGAATTTGTATATATCCTTTTGGATAGTTAAGAAGTAGAAGGAAAAAAATTATATTGTGTTTTTTTATATTTGATTAGTAATGTGAAAGTGATAACTGTAGAAATTAATAGTCTTCGGGCTTTTTGTTTCTAACAATGCCTTGCACGCATGCACGCTTATGAACAATATTGAGCGCATCACTTAAATTACATAATGATGTTGTGCAGTGGTCTCGGGAGATAACTACCGACTGAATCTTTAAAATCATGTCTTCATGTGGTTTGGATGGGATGTGTGTGAATAAGCACATGCTTGAGCCCAAGCCCAATTATTCAATCAAGGATACACCACAATTCCAATTCACTACGTTTTTCTATTATTAAAGACATGAAGAGCTCGTCCACTATTTGCCGGAGGCAAAAATATAAGGAAAAAAATGTGTACAAGCCCTTGGCTATCGAGGTTTGTAAAAGGCCTTGTACTTTAATTTCATGTAACAAAGCTCAGCATACCCGATTTCTTTAATTAAGTTTTTCAATTGTATTCTAGGTAAAAATTTGTGAAATACTTTGATTGTTAAGTCTCTCATGCTAGCAGTTACAATGATGAGATATCAGTAGGGCGCACATGAGCTACATATATGTAACTCACGTGCAGATCACGCGCTCAAAGTGATTGCCTTATAAATTATTCATCTTTAATTTTGTTTTTGTCCACCTTTAACTCGTTTTGTCCACCATCAGTCTCTTTTTTTATATTGGAGTGGGAAATGTGAAATTTGACAGGATTTTCTTTTACCGATTTTTTTTAACAGCTACATTAAATGTGTATTTGCATCAAATTAGATAGATTTGCAATAAGTGGAGAATTTTTAATGAAATTTCTTATTTAACATAAGAGAAAAGATATTGAAAAATGGTTATTTTTTGATAGGGCAATTAGAGTGATAATTTTCTAATTTAGTGACAAATAAAATATATTGAGAATCTTGCAAAATATTGGTCTTCTCATTTTTATTTTCTCATGTGCTGTTCTTTGTAGGTATTATGGACAAATAGTGCAAATTGTATACTCAATTATTATGTTGTTTCAGATATATAATATTGTTCACCTTTAGTCATAAAATGCCTACCCTTACATGTAGCGTGTCCACGCTAGAGATAAAACTGTCCACCATAAGAATAAAATGTCTACCCTTTTATACAGAGTCTTTTTCATATGTACTCTCCAAATCTTTCACATAATCTTCATAATATCAAAATAACTTTCCAAATTCTTTCAAATTTCAAAATTACCTTCCAAATTTGCATAATATCATATTTACTCCCTAAATTCTTTCATATTTTCAAAATTATCCTCCAGTTATCTTTTATAAAATATGAAATTTCAAAAACACCCTTACTCTCAGATTTAACTCCCTCTTCTCCTCCATAACTCCTCCTTCTCTGCCTACTCCGCAAGCACCTCCTCCTCCGCTTCTTCTCCTCCACCTCCGCCACGTCAGAAAGAGAGAGGGGGGGGGGGGGGGAGAATTAGAGAGGGGGGGAGAGAGAGAGAGAGAGAGAGTGAGTCTGGGGGTATTGGAGCAATTTTGAACGGTGCGGGTAATTTTGAAATTTTAAAAGAATTTTAAGAATAATTCTGATATTATGAAAATTTTGATAGTACTTTTGAAATTATAAAGTATTTGGAGAGTACATATGAGAAAGACCCATATATATAATATGTCCACTTTTAAATAACTATATCCACTTATACATAGAAACTATCTACATCTAAGCATTTTTTGTGTGCAGGTACGTGTACATGTAATGTGTTCATTTCACTGACTTATTCTCCATTTATCTTATGGTATTTGCTTCTATTTCAATGAGGTAAGGAGGGCAAGAAGTAAAAGGACTTCCGTCCCATGTCCTGAATTAGTTCATATTTGAATTCATAAAGAAATTGTCATTCATATTAGGACTGTCGTTGGAATCTGTTAGAAGACGGTTCATTTTGTTGATATCTTCAGCTCGAGCCCATTAGAGTCGATCGTCAGAAAATGGAGGTGGTCATAAGGAACAAATGTTTTTACTTTGACCTTCTTTAGCTCTTCGACTCAATTCCAATAAATTTTTTTATTGCCAATATTATGGTATGAGTTATTGAAAGGCATATAGTCTCCAAGTATAAGCTTTATATTTCTTGCGCTCTTACTCAACTGTAACCCTCTTTCTATCATTCTTCACAAATGCGTACACAAACTTCTTTGCAAGTAAATAGTAAAACAGCGGGAATATCTTCTTTAGGATTCTCGAATCGTTGACCCACACTAGTTATTTCATCGCGTCCCCACGAAGGGATGCACACTGCATTATTAATCATTTCATTTGATTCCCATAATTCTCCATGCTATGGCTATTAGTTTAGTGCATGAACATCCAAGTTTACGTGATTATTGAGAAAGAAATCCAATCTCTCTGTAGAAACAAACAAATAAACATAATTGTATGCGTTCAAAAAAAAACTACTTGGTTAGTGCTTTGACGAAGCTTTTGATTAGAGTATATAATTACAATATCGCATGCATCTTTTATTCGGGTTCGGAAATTACAATAAACATAATTGTATGCGTTCAAAATTGATTTCACTTGTTGTGTGAGTGTATTTCTAGCCAAGGCCAATTTCCCCTCCTCTTTCAAAGGCGGAGAAAATCAATGCAGAACAATGAAAAGTTATTTTCAGGCCCGGGATCATTCGGTCCATAATAGACAATAAAATCAGAAATAGATCCTTAAAAGTCAATAACACGTGTCAGAATACCCAGACGGTATTTGTCTACCGTCCAGATTTTTGGCAGAATTGTTTTCTTCATAACTTATGCATTTGATGTCGAAATCTGACAATTCAAAGTTGCATTGGAACGATTATGAAGATTACTTGCAGGTGTTAGAGAATTTGGTCGAAAAAATTACTTTGAGTTACTTGAATGACTGAAATATTGAATGTATCAGAATCGGGTTGGAAAATTCCCAACAAAAAAAAAAAATGGTGAAAAGGTTTACTTAGTGATCATGACCAATTTGAAACAAATATTATATAATTAAGGACCCAAAAATCTCTTAAAAAGATTTTGTGGTTCTAATTAGGCTCTGTGAAGGAGCACAATTTGTATGGAGGAAGTACCTGAACATGCCTCGAATGGGCATCCGTTCTTTATATTGACTGGACTGTATTTGGGACATTTTGGGGTATCCACAATAATTAGTTAAAACTACATAGTGTATGGCTAAATGTGAATATATTAAGATAAAAGTAGTTAGGTTGAGATAAAAATAATCATATTTAGATAGAACACAATCTAATATCGGTGTACAGAGTGAGCTAAATTAACACATTCACATAAAGATAAACATATTGTTATATATGTGGACATATTCATATATAGTTGGGATAGTTAAGACTATTTGGGAAATGCAGACCGTTGAATATAAGGGTGGATAGACTGCTTACTTTGATTTACTTTGGTGGCAGGTTAAGAGGATGAAGTCACATCAACGCCAGCATATATGTGGACCACTCGCGACTCATGTGAACTATACACACTTGAAACATGTACTCTAAGTTTTTGTCACTGATAATGGAGAAAACTATGTTCCGCTCTTTGTGAAAATTTGTGCCTTAAATTTTGGCTAATAAGAGTGTAGGGAGAGAGAGGAGATAGATGAGATAGCGGAAGATAGCACAGAGATTGAAAGACAAAGGGAGCGAACGGTGCATCGCAGCAGGCCAGGATATGTACCAGTCGACCGCCGGTCGACCAGGGGAGAAGGCCAGTCGACCGCCGGTCGACCGGGGGAGAAGGCCGGTCGACCGCCCAATCGACCGGTGTGCACAACATGCGCAGGATTAGCCCGGTCGACCGTGGCATAGAGCGGTCGACCGCCCGATCGACCGACTGAAAGTAGTCTGCTCTCGGTTGGAGATGGTCGACCGTGGCATGGGTCGGTCGACCGACAGACGCGTTTTGGCTTTCCTTTCTGGATTCAAATTCATTTTCTGTTTGGGATCGAATTCAATCGGAGTTTCCTAATACCCTGTGACTCTGTGGCTATAAATAAGAGGTAGAGCCCTCATGTATTGTATCCCTGAAAGTTCCCTCAAGTATCCCTCTGTATAGTTTGTATTGATTGTTGAATCAATAAAATCTCTCTCTTGCCCCGAAGACGTAGGTACGTTGCCGAACCTCGTTAAATACTGTGTTGATTGTTTTTTTCTATTGTTCTCTGTTCTTGTTGTGTTGGTTACATCTCCGGCTGCATCAGTCTCCATTTGATGAATTCCTCAGAAAGGTTGTTACCAAGGGCGCAGGCGCAACAAAGAGAAAGTTCGAGTAACGCACAAACTTCATTTTGAGATATTCAAGGGATTGTCCCTCATTAAACCGAATTATTGTGGTTTGATCACTATTATTTGAGACTAAACATATTTAAAAATCATCTTCGGTCATAATCTCTTAAAACCAAATGAATAAGGAAGAGGCTGAATTGGGGGTGGGGTAAGAAATAAGAGAAAGAGGAAGAGGAGGAGGAAGAAAACTTAGAACAACAAGATAAGAGGAAAATAAAGCAAAAAGAAGAAGAGGAGATACATGGGATTAATCCTGACCAATTAATTTGAAGGAAAATAACCCACGTTATCTTCAAATTTTCTCCAAAATCCTCTCTATGCACATTTTTTCTCTTTTAATTAATCAATTAAATGTTCAAAAATCCTAAAAAGTGTACATTCTAATGATTAGCTATCATATATTTGGTACATGAGTGAGTTTAATGTAGCTGCAAAAAGTGATTTACTCTAAATTTTGTGCTGCCTGAAAGTAGTTGAAAGTGAATATACACATATAAAGATCAAAGATAGACAGTTTACTCGATTTTCACTTTACAGCACGTGAGAAGCAATTATGACCCACATGGCCAACATTGAGCGGCATGACTGAGCAGGACAATATGGAGATTAACGAAATACATAGTACCTCGTATGCAAGAAAGGTCGGGACAAAGGCATTGTGAAACTCAAAACTAATCGGAGGGTTTTTCACAAAAAAAATTAAAGCATAGGTTTTTTCGAACTTGGGAAAAAGTAGCTGGGGGCTTATATACATTTTCCCTAAATATATACAAAAACCAGACCCCGTCTTAGCCCATCCTCTATTTCCCTAATTATGTTTTCTTACTTCTTTTCTTTTTAAAATCTTATAGCCCAAGCTTAACTAAATAGAAAAGCGATGAGTTTTAATAGAAAGTTGAGACTAAAACATATCAAATTAAGCTTAGAGGTTAAATTGATTTTCATTCTTTGTCTCAGACCCATGAGGCCTGTGATAACTCCTAATAAAACTAATCTGATTTTCTTATTTTTCTGATTGTATAGGAAAGTAATATTGGAGGCAAACTAAAAGTCACCACACGTTTTTTTTTTTTTTAATTTTTTTAAAGTGACATCAAATAAATAGAGAGATGTAATTCAAAAAACATGTTAATTTTGATATCATTATAGTCGATGATGCGTCTCCCTCGTCCATTGTGAAGCAAAAATAGAAGTAGCTAGCGACTGTTGAACACTTGCATACCAAGTCTCAGTCCAAGAAGCCTTGTAAGCAAGCTAAGAAGAGGCCTCACACTTGAAGAGTCGATTATTGCAGCCTTGATCCAAGGAGATGGTTTCGCTGTGTTTGCAGTGTTTTATCTTGATTTTCTTTTGCAACAATATAGTTTTTTTTTTTTAAATCATAAAAAAAAGGATAGCAAACATTTAACAATAAAATTGGACATTAAGGATATTATCCAGATTCCAGTCCAGTCAATCGCAAACTGGGGTAAAAATGGGTCAAACAATTGGACACCGTCGAGATCAAGTTTGGTCCGTGGGACCCAGCTGTCAGTGTAGTGCTGACAGCAAATAAATAGCTCAAAGGCAGCGGGCCTTGGCGCACTTCTCTCCGTTTGCTCTAATAACAATAATTATAATTATAATTATTATTAGTAATTGTAGTAATTAATATTCGGGGGAGAGAGATCGGATCATGTCCTTCTAATTATTGTTCCTTCCTTTAAAATTCTCGATCCCAATTTCGAAGAATCTCAAGATTCCTCTCCTTGGATTTGGTGGAATTTTTGAGCTAAAGCTCGGGTTTGAATTCCTCAGCCATGGATCTATCCACAGCTGCTTCTAGATCTCGACTCTTTCAGCTCGCCCTCGTTCTCCTCATCCTATTCGTCTCTGCATCGTCTCAGGTGACATCTCTCTATCTGGTTTGAAATTTTTGAGAAACTCTGGTTGCGATTTTTTGTTTGATGGATCTCGATTCGATCGGTTAGGAATTGGAGGTGGAGGGCGCCGAGAATGCGTCGATTGACTCGACGAGACCTTTAGATCGCCGCACCAAAGTGAGCTGATTCTCTATTATGTTCACTGTTGAAAAACATCTCTTCTTTTTTGGGAAAAAAATATATTCAGATTTGTATTTACTTTTCTGGTACATAGATGTTTTTGCACGCGGTGAAGAAAGCCACTAAGACCGAGGGTGTTCTTGATTTGGGAGACGCTGGCCTAGGGCTTTTTGATGCCTTCTTCGCCAGTTTGTCCATGATTATGGTTACCGAGGTTAGGCTCAAAATGATTATTCAATTAAGTGTTGGTTAATTTCCTGTAAAATATTGAGGTTTATATAGATTTTGTGAGCAATGTGAATGAATGTTCTTACCTCTTTGTTGCTTGGTCATCTAGATTGGAGATGAGACATTTATAATTGCGGCTCTTATGGCAATGCGGCATCCAAAGACAATTGTTCTGTCTGGTGCACTGGCTGCACTTGTTGTTATGACAGTAAGATCCCTGATGAGTGTCCTTGGTTTACCCTTTCTTGCGATAGAAAATGATGGAACTGGAATGAAAGTACTAGGTTGAATGCAGTGTCTATCCCATATATTTTGTTACTTGTACTGTGTAACTTGGTAGCTATATTAACAAGAATTGTCTAAGTTTTTTTTTCCCCTTATTGGATAATTCATGCTATGATTATATTTTAGGTATTGTCAACTGGACTAGGTAGGATTTTACCAAACTTGATATCAAGAAAGCACACAAACAGTGCAGCTACAGGTATTTTATTCTTTACTATCTTAAATACATTGCATATTTTTCTCTGTTAATGCTGTGGATGGTATCGAGTCTAGTTATAATTGTTATACATTTTCTGCTGAACTGGACTCTCCTTCTAAGAGTTCTTTTCTGGTAGTTGTTTCTTGTTTTATTTAAGGATTTGCAATACGAATAGAGGTTTCGGAATTGGGGTGCAACCATTTGTTGTAATTGGGAAGAATGGAATAGAGGCCTTTATAACTTCTCCATGTCTATAGGAGTCCAAACTTTTAAATGAGGGTTTCTTTATTTCATGTGATAATGTAACCATAAGAAACAACTTCTCACTAATTCTAGCAACCATATATTATACTCTTTGATTATCATATGGTTCTAGGAGTGCATTACTCTTGAGCATCCTGTCATGTCTGAAATTGACTCTACATTCAGTTACTCTGAAAGGTCTTAAATGAACCTAAACATCTAAAAATGTTGACTGTTGGAGTTTACCCCACTCATGAGAAAGCTAGTCTCAGTGTTTTGAAAGGCCTCTCTCTCTCTCTCTCTCTCTCTCTCTCTCTCTCTCTCTCTCTCTCTCTCACAACTAATGTTCATATCCATGAATCCTTGGGGTAGGTGTAGATAGGAAGTAGGGCAATGGATTGGAATATAAGCTTTCACATATAAGCCTTCAATTTCTTTTATAATAACTTAAAATATTGGGGTTCACTTTCTTTTATAATGAATAAGTGTGACTGGAATGCTTTGCTGGTATAACTTATCAAACACTTCTCATGTTGGAATATAGTTATGGGCGCAGATGTATATAAGTTTGGCCTCTATTGAAAGGATTGTAGCAAATCCTTCAAATTCAAATTGTAAATCACATTGTTCAAGTTGCTACTCCATTCATCTTGATCTCATTCCATGATTGTTAAACCATCTTTAGCCATAGATCCGGAGACAGTGACATCTTCTGAATAGGAAATTACGCTGGTTGGAAAGAGTAAATGAAACAGAGAAGCTTCTTTCTTAAAATTGATCTAAGGAAGGCATTTAATAATGCAGGAAAAATCGTTGCTGCATGCATAAAAATGTACGGGCTTTAGTGGATACGGATAGGGTTGGAATATTTGCGGTACCTAGAAACCAGAAAAGAAGAAGAAAGAATAGGAAGAAATTGTTATGATTTGCTTTTTCCTAATCCTTCTCTTGTACATCCATTAAGTGGTCATAAATTGTGCAACTGAAAGTAGCACGATGTCTGAATTATGGTTTGAAGCATGCAAGTTGATAATCTTAACCATTATCATGATTTGGAAACTTTGAAGCTTATGTACACTATTTTTGGTTGGACAAGGAACATCCTAGGCTACATAGATCTAAAACCTTGTTCTGACAAGGGCCTTCTTTGACCAATTGGTTAACAAGAAAGCGATCTAATAATCATTCCATTTTTGGTTTTTGGGGTACTCTAATTGTGGGCATCTAGCCGTGCATAGTGTGGTGCTGCAAACAGGTTGGTGCAGACTTACTTAGGAGGCTAAAACATATCTAAGTAGCCAACTACGATAATAATGAGAACATATATCTTCATATTTCAGATTTATGCAGTTTGGACGGGGACAAGCAGAAGTTTGTTAGGACTGAGAGGCTGATTAAATTAAGATAATGAAGAGGAAGAGTGCTAGCATTGACTTTGATAAAAGACACTTTCATCAATTTTTGGTAGCACTGTCTATGCAATACAATTGTAGAATATGAATATGATATTTTCAGCCTTCCTCGAAGTCTCAAGTAACTCAGAAAACTTGCAAGAGTGACAGGTGTAATGCATTGGAATTTGGATCCATATGTCAAGCGGGAATCATGTTTCCCTTGTAACACCCTAATGTGCACCAGACCTGTTAACTACATCTTCCCCTTACATTACAATCTTGGTTGGAAACCTTGTCCTCATGCTTCAGGTTGGCATATGCCATATACCATAATCCCACTCTCTTTGATACTGTATGCCAATTCAGATGTTCAGCCTTTCTATCTGCAATAACAGGGCAACCATCTTAAATTTCATTTGGCTTGTGTAGGTCCCTGTTCATATCTCAAAGAGCATTTACTAAAGGTTAAATAATAAAGAAACTTATCTTTGTACTCATTGGAACAAAAGATTAGTCATCCTCAGGGATCACACTGATGGGGCTGTTTCTTTAGAGTGCCACGAAGAATCTTTCAATTTCTTTATATCAAAAAATGAAGTCATTTTTAAGCATCAGTTTTGCTGTTGCATACCCACTCTGTTTATTTAAAGTTTCAAGTGGTTCTATCTATGTGGATTTTATCAAAGAACAATGTACCATGACATGTGACTGAGCGCTTCTATAGGATTGACAGAGATGCATGGTAAAAATGCAGCTTAGGTATATGCTGTTGGCATGCTAAATTCCTAATAATGATAATGAGCTTAACAAATAAATCCAAGGAACCCAAGCCTGAAACATATTCTTTGAGAAGAGCCTCATTAGTCCATTGTGTAAGATATTCTTTGAGAAGAGCCTCAGTCATCCTATTTACTTTGCACAATGCAGGTGCATGTGCACTTGATGCACCTGCACACTCATAAAATTAAGTTTCTATCTGAAGTAATTCCCAGTACTCTCTTTGGTATTTGTTGTATAAAGTCAAAGATAATCTGAGTGATCTGGTTGTTGATGAAGGATATGTGTGTCTTAGTTGTGGACATGGTCTTGATTTATATTTTGAGAAAATACCCAGACCCCCCAAACCTCCCCTGACCCCCCCCCCCCCCCCCAAACACACACACACACACACACACACACACACACACACACACACACACACACACACGGGCGTGCCAGCCAATCAACACACACGCACACCTGTCAGAAATCTGGCTATATAATGGATATCCACTACATATGAGGCCACCACAAAATATTCGGCCACATATATGGTCTATACAGTTGCATATGCTCTTGGCATCATAACTGGCTGCATATGGCCATTTTATTGCAGTCAAGGGCATATATTCGATGGTTTAGAATATTGCTAGAAACTGTTGATTACCATGCTGATAACTGGTGTAACATCTCGGCTATATTGCCAAAATTTATCATCTGTTTATCTTTTCTTTAAATATAAAATAGCTTTCTTTCTTTCTTTCTTTAGCTTATTTTTATTTTATTTTGAGATGATGGGAATGTCCTTCCTTAAGATGTTAATGATGAAAACATAAATATTGTTCTTACCAATAGGTTTTGAGTCTCTTATAAATACCGACTGAAGATTAACAGCTCTTATGCTTTTCCTTCAAAAATTTATTCCTTCACAGTACTCTATGCATTCTTTGGCCTCCGACTGCTGTATATTGCTTGGAGATCCGATTCAAAGGCATCACAAAAGAAGGAAATGGAAGAGGTATGCAACTTTTGCTCTTAAGATGCAGAATATGTTTCTATTAACCTTCCTTGTGTTAGATTTCTGATCACCTTGTTCATCCAGTTGACATTTGGTATATATAAATTTTATGTTTGTCTTTCTTTCATTATTTGCAATGGTTTTCCAAATTTTTTGGGGAATGTGATTTCTGATCACCTTGTTTAGCCAGTTAACATTTTGTGTGTGTGTGTGTGTGTGTGTGTGTGTGTGTGTGTGTGTTGCTTTTGCCTTTCTTTCACTACTTTTGCTATGCATTTCAAAATTTCGAGGAACGTGATTTCACTTAACCATTTAGCTCATCTTGTGCCATAGAGATGAATGCGATTTTTATGGAAAATCTTATCTTACCTCTTAGTGTAGGATCTTTCATGATCCAGGGGAATTTAGAGGCATACTCCTTGGGTGCATGAACTAAACTGCATGACCGGAAGAAAAGATCGGTTTACACTTTACACTCATAGATGCCTGCTAACCACCAGGTGGCCAAGTTTAGTGTAATAGCTCTCTCTTGCTTATACTTACCATGGGTAGGAATTTGGTACCCGTCCATAGAGGGGAAGTTCGGTTAGCTCCCCTTGTCAATCTTGGTAAAATCTCACCCTAGCTTATCATGATCGGATAGCTGACCCTACCCCTATTTTTATGTGAAAGGCTTTGGTGGTGGTGATGATGATTTTTATTTATGAAAGAAATAAAGTTGCTGAATAGTTTTTTTTTGGGTATTTTTTTTTTATAAAAATCATCCCAGCTTGGTGGTTGTTATGAGTGGCTATTACTGTTGTATGCTTCCTTAAAACGTCTGCTACTAACTATTCATTCCCTGGATTTGATTGCAACCAATGGGGTTGGGATTTATATACTGTTTGAGATTAAGAAAATATGTTTGCATCATATATAGAAACTAGTGTTGTAAAATCCGAGAAATTATAACACCGAAATAGAGAATTCTAGTGGAGGAGGTCTGAGAGAGGTGGCGGCGGTGTTGTCGAGGAAGAAGTGAAGGCGAAGAAGACGAAGACGGAGGGGGAGAGGGAGGAGGCCCGGGATGTTGTCGGCGTCGACTGAGGTGGACGGGGTGTTGACGGGTTGACGTCGGCGAAGACGGAGGACGGGAGGCGTGGCGGAAATGGAGGTGGCGGGACAAAGCGGAGAGGAGTGGCGGTTGCGACGGCAGTGGAGAGGATTCATCAGGTTAGGGTTTTTGGGGGGACTCTGGAAGATGCGATGAACAAGGAATTTTTTTTCTTTTTTCTTTTTGTTTTTTAAATCTTTTTTTGAGTTTTTTTTGAAACTAGAGGAGAAAGGAGTGGAGGAAGATTTAGGTTTTGTAGAGGAGGAGGCTAGGAAAAGAGCAGGAAATCAGGATGTTTAGCTCTGATATCAAATTGATGTAGGTCAGCTAGGGAAAAGAGGAAGAAAAGATAGAAATTTGAAGATAAGTTAGATAAGAAGAAGATAAGAACTGATTCGGGCTTCAGCACCCAGAAAATCTCTCTCCCACTCTGCGCATTACCATGCAAAGATTCTAAATTTGAATAGCACATCCATGCTAAACAAAAGGTTTCATTTAATCAAATCATCAGAGTTTGTCAAATGAACTACATGTCTTGGCCTTAAATTAGGCCCACACACTCAGAAATTTCTCATCACAACCAATGTGAGACTAAATAAATAAAACAAAACAAACACAAATAAAGATACCAAAGCAATCCCCATCACTCATGCTCTTGATTTTGATTATGTGTACGAGCTTCTTGTTTAGACAGGCGTAAATATGCTCTATCGATGCTTGTTTAAGTTCGTGCATGAAGCCATATAGCTCCAAATATGAATAGATATGGGGATGCAAGGAAATCATTCAATTCTACAGGATGTATGAACCTTGAAGCAATTAAATGGATTAAAAATATGCTCTTCTTCTTCCAAAGATGATGTTTTCAATTTGGCTTGGAGCTCTAAAAATAAACACTACTTCCTAAACTTAAGATAGCCAACTTTTTTCACTTCCTCCTTCCGTCTGTTTTGACACTGGCCTGTAGGCTCTTATGATGGCCATATGCATAAAGGATACTCCATCAAATGCAAGTAGATATAGGTTCACTCAAAAAAGAAACAAGCCTTCATGATCATTGCCCCCTCTCGTCCAACATGCACCCCCCCCCCCCCCCCGCGAGCACAGCCCCCCACCCTATCCCGCCCCTCATTTTAAACAGGTATCCTTGCGTGGTGCTAGAAATTTAGCAAATTCATTTTCCCTTTGTATTAAGTTGCTACAAGTTCTCTAACATTGTATTAGGGTATGATAACTCATTGTCATAAAGGCCGTATTCATGAAACATTAAAGGTTTAGTCTTACTATCATGGTTTAAAATATCAGTATAGGTCTTGGTATCGGCCAATGGTTTTTAATATCAACATTGTTAGTATGGGCCAGCAATATTTTCAATATAGGGCCTGTTTGGTTAAGGGTGGAAGTGAGGAATTGAGGAAGTGGTAATAATTCCTTTTGGAACTTGGGAATTGGTTAGTAAGTTTTGTAGTGTTTGGATGTTGTTGGGAAGTGTTGTTTGAAAAATGTTCTGTCTTTTCGGTGTTTGGATGGTAATGTGAAAGTGAAATTGGAAAAGTTGACCACAAAGATGATTGTAAAATAATATTAAAATAAAAATTAATTATGAAAATAAAAAATAGACTGTAATTAGAATACAAGTGAGATTTACATGATAAAAAAAATTAACTGTTTTGTGCTATAACTTATTACAAATGAGATTTACATGACCACAAAATTAATTGTAGCACTCTGGAAGTGAGGAAATGATTGTGTAAAAGAGAAAAGAGAAAAGGAAAAAGGGTTTTCTTATTTTCCTTTTCCGTGTTTGGATGAATAGGGAAGTGAGCAATTATACTTCCCTACTTCCTTACTTCCGCCCACTTCCTTGCAACCAAACAGCCCCATAGGCAATATCGGTCCAGATATATGCCAATATTATTGGGTGAATATCGTATTAGGTACTTTAAAATCAATGTTCTAAAAATCGGTTTCATTATTCGTGCGGTCCAACACTGAATAATGATTAATCGGATTAATCGGAGATTAATCGGGGATTAATCGTTTTTGAAAATTTTAATATATTTAATTATATTTAACACAACTACATATGAATATATACAGTTAATTATTGAAAATACCTAAATAATATATAAGACAATATCTAGAGGTGAAGTTATGAATATGATGAACAAGACAATATGAATAAATAGTAAAAAAAAATCACATTAGTAATCCAAGATTTCAAATTTTGCAACATAAATATAAATCAAAGAACTTACTTGCAAAATAAGATAAATAAAAAATTATTCAATTTATCAATCAAAATAATGAGCTTTAACGAATGATGGAGAAAGATTGCTAAATAAGTTAATTTAAAAAATAATCAAAAATAATAAAACATAAGTACCACTTTTATGCAAAATATATAATAATAAAATATCATAATTCATCTACTATTTAATAAATAACAGTTCATCTATTATTTAATAAAAGATCATTATTAAATCATCAACATCACAACATAAACTACTTAGCGATCCAACACACACAAAGTGTTAAGTTTTTCAAATAAAAAACATATGAAATACCTAAATAATTAATCGGGGATTAATCGGATTAATTGGGGATTAATCAGATTAATTGCACATTAATCGGGGATTAATCGGAGTTTATCATTTTGGACCCGATTAATCGCTCGTGCGCATAATCAGAGCGATTAATGTAATATTAAGCGGGCTGCCACTGAATAGGATTAATCGGACGATTAATCGGCCGATTAATCTGATTTTTAGAACAATGTTTAAAACCCGATATTGCCAATATATATTGTAAGTATGTATCGGAGTCAGCTCATGTTTGAAACCATGCTTATATCTTTAGATCATTTGTGGATTTGATGTCTTGGAACTTTTCTGGATTATTTGTGGATTTGATGCTGGAATTTCAGTCATAAAGTTTTGAGGATTTTTAAGTCTTTCTAGATACATGACCTATTCATGGACAATATTATCCACAGGTGGAAGAGAAGCTTGAGACAGGGCAAGGAAAATCAACATATCGCCGCTTCCTTTCGAGATTTTGTACACCAATATTCTTAGAGGTGTGTTTTCTTTCTCCCTGGTTTTATAGCAGCCTTGTCCTCAGAGAAATTCCTGTAATTAGAGAAATGAATGACATGAGGACATCATTTCTGAAAATATCATTGAGAATATTTTATTACAATTTGTCTTCAGCTAATTTGCATTGATCCATTATACAACTTGTACAAATATTGGGTTTGTTTGGAATTTGCTTTAATGAAAATCTCTATTTTCTTTGCAGTCATTTATACTGACTTTCTTAGCTGAATGGGGTGATCGAAGTCAGATAGCAACAATTGCGGTAATAACCAGTCAGCTCTTACTACTAACTAGCAGCCTGCTTGATCAAACAATTTACTTCAATAAATTCCAGGCTTGCATATCATCTTCTCAATTTTGACTTCTTAAAAGAAAAACAATGGCCTTTGTTCATGGGCACGACAACATTGAAATGGACAAGACACGTGGACACGCTGAAAATTCTTAAAAATACACAGGACACGTGTGTCAGACACGTTTGGACACGACACGGCTCCATAATAGGAGTGTCCATGCTACATAGATGATAACCATTATAATATGTGGAATTTGGGTCCAATCTGTCATGTGGATGGGTACTTCCTCACTGCGTCCAACATCATCACTCGTACATTCATTATAATGGTTTTTTATTGTCCCAGAATAATATAGTGCTCTATTTGATGATTTGCCTCAAGAATTTCTACTTCAATGCAGTTGGCAACGCACAAGAACGCAGTTGGAGTTGCAGTCGGAGCAACGCTAGGGCACACGATCTGCACATCGCTCGCAGTGGTTGGGGGGAGCATGTTGGCTTCCAAGATCTCTCAAGGCACTGTGGCAACCATTGGCGGCTTGCTGTTTCTGGGTTTTCTTTGTCGTCGTACTTTTATCCTCCATTGTAATTACGGTTATATGTGCACTGATTGGTTTGGGAGCTGGTTGCCATCACAGCCGTCCCAGTTTTGCTGTTATTCACCGCTATCCTGTATTTTTTTTCTTACAAGTAAATCAGTTTTATGACTCATCCGAGTCTAATTCTTTTGATGTATCAATATATATTGCTTCGCTGAATATGGTCTGCTCAAGGTTGCCCCTTTGTTGCAAGTATAATAGATGTTGCTGATTGAATTTCATCAAAGCTGGGTTGCATATTATTCAATTTCTTTTTTGTTCGACTCTTTTGTGTATATGTTTCCTTTATTTTCTCGAGGGTATATGATTCTCATTTGACTTTGGCCTCACGGTCTCATGGCAGTGCAAGGCGACCACAGTTTTGAGGAGAAGAGTTTGAATGTCTGACATGTAACTTAAAAAAAGTGTCGGGACAAGTAGTTGAGACACTAATAAATAAACCTACAATGTGTTACATAAATCTTTCTTGATCCCAGCAACACTCTGATTATGATGCAATAGTGCAATCTTACGAGTCGAGACATTGAACTATGTTTCCAAATTTTGCTGGTGTGATGCGAATCTCTGCACTTGGTCGCTGAAACAAACCACTTGTCCTCCAAGATATTATTAGCAATTGTAAGAAATGCGTGTCAATCTGAAACTTGAAAATCACTGTCCAAGCCGTTCTGAAAACTCGAAATTGAGCCCAACTACTATAAAGGCAATATGTATGTAAAGAATGTGTTGAGCTAGGGTATCATGATAGTTCCTTTGTCTCGACTGATGTTTGGAGCCAAAATGCTATAAATTGTGTTCATTTGCAGGATGTGTCCAAGTAATTTTCAGTTCTTTGATTATCACATCTCTATTTTTCGGTTCATTCTTGGAGGGGATGTGATCAGTATAGCAAATTACATCTAGTGGTTAATATACTTCACATATCCGGAAAAATGAAATTAAGAGGAACGTCATTCCTTTGACATGATGATTCATTATTTTAGTATGATGTTTTCATAACAGATTAAAACCTGCTGATATTAGTGAAACTTTTAAAATTGGATAAGGCTTTGTTCACTTTGACGTTTTAATTGAATAAACACCTAAAAAATCTCTACCCAAATTCAAACCGATTTGAGTGTAAAATTGAGAAAGTAAGATATGGAAGTGTAAAGACTGGATGAAATAGACTTCTTCTTCCATCTTGAATTTTCAAGTGCATAATCTCCTCTTATTAAATTGAATGTATGATTAGCATTCACAATTTCTTCAATTGGAATCCGACATTATTACTATTATTATTATACTAGCATTAAAAACTCTCAACATCATGCATGATGAGTTTCAATTCTCAATATATTAAATTAGACCTCAATGTTTCTTTTAAAAATTCCTTCACCTATACTGCAAGTTGCTTCCATTTCACTTTTGGTAATTTGATTCACAAGTACTAAAAATGTGGAGTGGTTGGCAAAGCTCTCCAAAATACAATCCTCATCCATGCAATCAACAAAGCCACAAATAAAAGGCATTTGGTAGCTCTTTTAGTAGTAGTAGTTTCAAACTGGCCTACAAACACAAAACATAACAATCAAGCAAAAGGAGAGCAGGTACCAACCAACCAACTACTCAACCCACTACCCATCAAAATGGAAGAATACATACCAAACTTGGGGGTAACTTCTCCTTTCAAAAAAAGAAACAAAAAACTTGCCAACAAAGCCAACTCCACCCAATATAACAAATCCCTTCACATCATCCTTCACTCTCACTCTAAATACAATTAACTCTTCCTTCTTCCATATCATTCATGAAACAATGAGAGAAACCATGGAGAGGTTCTCCATCCTCCACTTCTCCATCGGCTGCGCCTCGCACTCAAGCGTAGACGTGATCGCCAACCAGCCCAAGAAATCCAACAGAGAACCGAATCCTTCAACTCCAAGTAAATAACAACTATTTTCTTTCCCGGCTCTTCTTACTCCATAGTAAGTTTCAACAACTTCTTTTCTGTGTAGGTGGTGAGGGTGAGGAGAAGTTGAATGCGAAGCCAAACAACATCAGCGAGAAACTGCAAAGTTAGTGAAAGGATTCAAGAGCCTACCTCAAGTGTTTCACAGAGAGGTGGAGGTGATGGAGATTGAGATTGGATCCCCAACTGATGTGCAGCATGTTGGTCACGTAGGATGGGATGGCTCCAACAACACAAGCGTGTCAACAATGAAGACCTGGGACAGAGCACCGGAGTTCATGCCATTCCCTTCTGTCTCTCTAAGTAGTGGTGCTTCTCTCTAGTTTATTTATTGCAATTCACTGGTTTGTTCTTTTTTTTTCCTTCTTGTTTTTGTTGATTTCTATTATGGTGATTTTGACAATGTCTAGACTGGCTTCATGTTGTGGAACTGTTGTTGTCTTCTTAGGTTTGAAGAGAGATTTTGTTTAGATCCGATTATACCTTGTTAAATCAAAAACAATATTTATGGTGCTCAACAATGATTAGAAGAAGAATCTGATGGTTAGAAGGTCACAAGGACAGGAGTAAAAGCATCTTTCTGCAGGTTCATGAGAGTTTCAAGCAGAAAAGGAAACAAAATCAATTATTAATTTAATTCTTAAGTACCAACTTGTGTCCAAGTTGATATCATTTTAGCCTCCTTTGAAAGACAACTAAATCTTATCTTATTGATAATCATTACATGTTTCCTGCTTTATTAACCAAACCAATCGATAGCAAGTGTGGTCTTATTTTGCATCTGAGCCCAAACCTAAGCTTTGAACATACAACACCAACAACTTTACTCCAATTTTGGATCAGTTACATGTGTCTTTTTCTTTCATTCAGTTTTATTAAACATCATTCTCTCACTAACATGAAGCACTAACTAGTAATCTATTCACATAATTTGACTATGTTTTATACAAGATGTCAATTCCTAACACAACCCTCCCCCTTATCTTGTATCAAGACAAATGGTGAAAAAATAAACATTAAACGCAACACTGAAGCAATCTAGACCAAACTTCGAATATGAATTTCCTGTATTGCTTTTAGTTGCATGATGTTGTAAAATAGCCACACAATTTTTTTTTTTTTTTGGGGAAAAACAATGAAAAATTAGGACAGATTGCTTCTTTGGACACAAATAATATACATTAGTTAAACAAATATATCATTTGGGGAACAGCATACCAGACAACTATAAAGCTAATTAAAATAAATACAGATTTTTTCAAATAACAGCTGCCTGATGTATAGACTAGAGATACATTGAACTGGATACCATACGGCAACAAATAACAATAGAAAAGAATAGTAGAATAAACCTGCAGCAACTACCTGAAACCGATGAAGAAACTAGGTGGTTGTTTATCTTTCCTTCTCAGGTTATATTTGCTTTTTCTGCACCTTCGTCTCAAGGTTTTGTTTAATTTTCCCTGCTGTTTGTCCTACACCAGTCAGTCTCTGCCTATGATTTAAAGACAAGGACATGAGTGTCTTACTCCGACACAGGCACGGGGTGTCAGACACAGCAATAACTCAAAATGCAAACACGAGCACGGCTAAATATGCAAATTTCTTAAAACAAAAGCATATTTGACTAAAAATTATATGTATTAGGCTATTTTAATACATGAAAGAACTTAATTTTCATAAAATGATCTAAAAAATGGTTATCTTTTGTCAAAGACCATAATAAACTTTATCTTATGCGTAATTATTTGAAGTAATAGCAATTTACATATTTGTAAGTGTTGGATATAGATGGACACACGTGTCATGTCTGTATGTGTCGAACACGCAAAGTTTTGAGTAAAAGAAGTGTCTTACATATCATAGGTCTCGGCACAACCTCGTTAAATTTCTTAAAGTAAAAGCTTGAGTTTGGATTTAAATTCAATCCAGCAAGAGCGCATAGACTGCGCCATAGATTCCTGCAACCAATACAACTTGACAATATGAGATGCAGCAATGAACGCTCATATTCATAAATGATTTAAATGCACAGAAATGATTCACGCATAATACCTCACGGAAATATTGAGATCCAACAGAGAGTATAAAAATAGACGCAATATGGACGACACTGCCCGAGTCCTGTCCTGTGATTGAAATATGATGGTTTAGAGAAGTAGCAGTCTCCATATGAGGAACTTGTCCATTGTGCACCCATTTGAAATCCCCACTTCAATGGAAGCTCTCAGCTCTAACACATCGATTGTCCTTGAAAACCACTTTGGTACCTAAGAATTCAAAGTATGTTGATGTTCTTCGTGTTAATAAAAAAACCAAGTAGTCTGAAATTATTTGGGATTATTAAAGTTATTTCTAGATAATTTTGAAAATCCCAACAAATTAAACTTTATTGCGTGGTGCACAAATCAACAATGCTTCTATTGATACCTACATCATCAAACATTTTTTTTGACTTAATCATTGGAACTGCACTATTTTTGCTTCTTACCTAGTCATCCTTATGATCTCTCTACATACAACTCAATCACTGCAACTTGAGAATCTTAGGCAAATTCTTTCTTTTAGTAACTAAAGAACAAAATAAGCTTTAAAAAAAACCTTGGACTTCCATCCCTCACTTGTGTTTGTAGCAGCTTTGCAGGCCTTTCCTGCCACTACTGGAGGCAATTAAAGGCCTCACCATCGCCTCCTGTAGTTGTTGCCACACCCCGCCACTAGTCTCACCATCGCTGGAGTGAGGAGAAATGAGGGAATAGGTTAGGGTTTTGAGTATCGAGTTTAAATAAACAATAAGATGCGGGACCAAATACTTCTATTATTCTTCCCTGATTTGTGAGGTTCAATTAAGATCGGCGAGTCTGCCATCTAATGAACTTGATATAAGTGAAATAAGACGGTGAAACCATGATTGAACCCCACAATCTAATAGCTTTATACACCTTTTCCCTTTAACCCGTTCCAAAATTCCACTAACACCTTTTGCTAGATGAATAAATTATAAGATTATAGTTAATTACATGAACATCTAACTAATATTATTTAATTATTGTATCCACATTGTATTCATACTAGTTTTTTTTTTTTCCCAAATTCTGCTTTCTCTGCGTGTCTGTCCATATCATCTCAACCTTGGATGGCATGTGCCCCAGAACATTACTGGTGAGAAAACAACTTCTGTATACTCCTAGATATGGTGGCTAGTTAAACGATATGGTGAATTGTCATTGTTCAACCATATTGGTTGGAACTTTATGCTTTTAGGTCAAAATCGAACTTATTACTTAATTGATCCCCCCGATACAAATTTGATACTGTAATTCCTATTATTCTTCTTATTGGATCCTTATGTAAAGCTCAATTTTGTACCATATCAGACCATCCTATTAGTAAGCCGATCCAGGCCGATTTATCATATTTTGATATTCTTGATCAATTCGGTTAGATATATAGAAATCTTTTTCATTATTACAGTGGATTCTAAAAAAAACAGGGTTTGTATCTGTACTTCTGTAGTGGTCAGATTTCGATTTGTGTCAGAATCGTGACACATGTTCCGTCTTACCAAGTACTTCCCCGAAGATAGACGACCAACATGACATCTCCCCGAAGTATCATCTCGCCATCCCCGAGGTCACTCCTCCCGATGACTCGATTATCTTGATAGCACCCTCCAGGACTCGACAGTCCCGAGACCACTTCTCCAGAGGGCTCAACTATCTCAAGATTAATTCCTCCTATCCCGAGCAAAACAGATGCACCAACTGACTCCTTGATCATCGGTTATATCCATAGAGAGCGTTATGCTGCCATCTCATCCGTGTTTCAAATGTGCAACAACTCCTATTTCTATACAAACTGTTATAGAAATTAGCAGTTATCACTCCAGCAATCAAGCACACTCTCAGCCGTTACGAAGAAATCTCAATGTGCAAATCATGCGGTTACAGGTATCCGCATGACTCGCACTAGCTATAATGATTCTCAAGGTATTTATACACTAAAAAAAGAGAAGACGGGCATGACTTACTATACCCAGAGATTAAAAACAGAGTTCTATCTCTGTGGAGTTCACTGTAATTTCTTTGAAAATAGTGATTCTCTCCCCTCCTCCCCGTGTTTTTTCTTAAATTGGATTTTCACGTAAAATCTTATGTATGTTCTTGTTCTTTGTGTGAATCTCTAAATTACTTTTCATCCACGCGGCGTGAAATTGCACGGTTGATCTATCGTGTCGAAAAATATCCACCATATTTTGATGCTTTCATTGAGATCTGAGTCCCAACACTCAAGATCTCTCCCCTCACAAACCTTCCTTAAAAAGCCCCGCCGAATCGATAATGGCCCCACGCAAAAGAATTACTGATAATGCAACTTCCAAAGGCAAGGCCAAAATAACCGCTGAAGGCATGACCCCCAACCAACCAGCAATCAACCGTGCGTCAAGGACACCATATCCATCTCACCGCAAGAACTGTCTCAGCCACCAAAATACCAACTCTTTCAGATGCTCTACGAGATGAATGAGCAAATGAAGAAACAACAACAACAGTCCGATCGTGAGCGAGAACTGATGACACTCGAACATGAGAACATCCTCCGTGAGCAAGAGGTGCTGAAGCAACTCAACCAACAACTCCAAACTCAAGTTGCAGCCATCCAGAACAGCTCCACATGGGCAGAAGGAAACCCCAAGAACAGAGGATTCCAGAGTTTCCACGCGCTCGAGGAGCGATCCAGAAGCGGATCGTGGAGGCCAAACTGTCTCAGCACCTGATCCCATCCACTAGTCTTCATGACTCTCCACTCTCCAAAGACATCCAGAAGTGTGATTCTCGACTCCCACATTCTTACACCAAAGCGAGCGATCCAGTTCAGCACATCCGACACTTTCAAGATATGATGGTGCTCTACTCCCGCAACGATCAGGTAATGTGCCTCATGTTTCCTTCCAGCTTGAAAGGCACGACATCAGAGTGGTTCTATTCCCTACTGTTGCTCTCTCCATAATTTCTCAGAGGTCACCGAAATTTTTCTCACACAATACGCCTCTCGCCAAGAAGACAAGAGGAGTAGTCATCACCTCCTCTCTATCAAGATGGGGCCCAGAGACAGCTTCATGTCCTACATCAACTTCTTCCAGAGTCAGCTGGCCACAGTCTCTAACTGTGGTGAGGAGGTATCCGCACTCGCTGTCACGCCCCGCAATCATAATACTCATATAAAGGGTACGTGACGAGAGCCGGCGACGTATTTTTAAAACAAATACGTTAAGCCTCAGTACATTGATTCAAAATAAAACAAGATTTATTTGTAATTCCAGCTAGAAGAAATCAAGTACATAATGTCACCAAATGTTTTACTTATTACAACATAATGAAATCATAGAAAATCCGACAATAAAGGTCTCTCACACTCGCATTCATCAGCGGGCTGCAGATCAGTCATCCTCTGTATAAGAACCTCCTGAGGCAAAACGTCGCCAAGATGAGCAAGATTCTTCCCGAGCACAACCGTACATTCAACTAGAGGAGGCAATGAAAGTTCCTCTAGCCAGCCCGCGAAGCCAAATAATGTTGCAGGGAAGTCAAAATCTACTCATGAAGTTTCCGACCATGCTCCAGACAGGTCCCGAGGGCAGCCTCCCTTCAAGAAGCAGGCACTCTCTATCCTTCCCCGAATCTAATCCAAAACTACAGGTCTATAGAACACTTCACTCTATTGAAGCTCCCAATCAACGAGGTGTTCAAAACCATCAAAAATCAATCATAGGTTAGACGCCCAAAGCTGATCCAACACGATCCCTCACTCCCCAGTCATTGGAGTACTACTCCTACCACGACTGAAAAAGGCACCAAACCATCCATTGCTGGGCGCTCTGAAAGTACTTAGAGGACTGATCCAGTAAAACTTTCTCAAGGAGTACGTTCTAACTGACGAGGCAATTTCCCGACAACTCGACACAGCCTCCTCGGGAGTAGAATTTGATCGCCCAGTACAAGACGATCGACTGATTCCCCGAACTCCATACGCAGTGTACATCCTTCCAATCCTATTATTATATATTGCATTTGTGAGAAAAAATACTACTCAATGCTTTACTTTTTACAGTGCATCCTTCCGTCCACGTGCCCCAATAATGGGATGTGCCCCACTCGGAGGCAGCCAACCCCCTGTTGATGGGATATCCCCCACTCGAAGGTGTTCCCGACGTGCATCCAACCACGCGCCCCGATGATGGAATATGCCCCCACTCAGAGGCAACCAAAAAAAACCCCATTGATGGGTATCCCCCACTCGGAGGCAGTTCTGACATCCGTCCATCCATTCGCCCCAATGATGAGATTTTTCCCATTCGGAAGTAAAACTATAACTCCTCTGTTGTTGAGATGTGCCCCCACTTGTAGGATCGTGTCTGTATACTCCATGATGGAAAGTGCCCCCACTTGAAAGTGTCAACAGACATGTCTACAAGCCTTTCTCGGTAGTCTTACGGGAGCTGAAACCCTCCGTTGTGGGATGTGCCCCCACTCAGAGTTCCTCACTCTGCGAAGGGATTTTCCCTTCTCAGAGCCCCCATCTGTTATTCTGCTGATGAGATGTGTCCCTACTCAGAACACAGACACTAGCGTACAGGCTCCCCTTATCTGAACCTATGGGCAGATAAACCCCCAGCAGCTTTCCTCTGCCAGATTCCTTTCATATTCTGATGATGGGATGTGCCCCCACTCGGAAAACAGCTCCGTTGACGGGATATCCCCGGCACGAGCAGACAACTCCGCTGTTGGGCTTACTACCACATTGGAGATACCAAATCATCGACTGGGTAGAGGCCCCTATCTGGGAGAGACACATCCAACCTGTTGATGGGTGATACCCTAACTTCAGACCAATTCTTGCATATACAATCAGACTATGGCTATATATGAGACAATGTATATCTATAAGAGTTTTCTTATTTGGATTATTCCCTCGACATATCGGTTTTGTATGGTGATAGCTCCAATAATTTTTCCGAGGACAAAATGCCATAGGTGTGTTTCCCGACTATGAGGACCTCAGGTATGATTTCAAAGTTTGAATGGGGGCAACTCGGGTTATATACGCTCGGGCAATAGTGATGTGAAACATAAGGTATATTTATGAGGGTTTCCGTGCTTGGATTATTCCCTCGACATATTAATTTCATGAACCCATAAACTAAGCTCGTACAACTAGTTTGCCCGCATTTGCATCTAATGCTTTATTTAAATGTCTCATTGTATGTTTGTATGTGCATCCTAACAACTTTCAATGCATATTGTTGACCTCGAGATAGGATGTGCCTTCACTCGGGGGCAATAACACAGCCTCCACCACATCCCACCAAGACATTTCGTTATGAGATTTCCTCCACTCGGAGGCCGAGCTCTGTTGCAGGGATTTTCTCCTCCCAGAGACGCAGTTTCTCAGCTCCACTAATAGGATTTCCCCCCACTCGAAAGCGAATGCGAATCCAACTCTGTTGCAGGGATTTCCCCTCTTGGAGGTTTGAATCCGTAGCTGAGATTTCCTCCACTCAGAAACAAATACCTACATGCCAAGCCAGTTTCAGACATCCTGAAGTCGAAGCAAACCTTCCAAATAAACATTCAAGTTCAAACAAAATGATCGCTAGGCAAGATCCAAACAATACTCTCATTTAAAAAGTTACTGCTTTTATTACAAAAATTTTCGATTACATTCATCCAAATACATACTCGGTTACATCAAACAAGAGTAATACGAGTCTATCACATATTTGAATTTACTTTTTTGAAAAGAAATACAGATAATCCGATCCTATTCGCCTACCGAGCTCCTATGCTGAAGCAAACAAAGATTTTCCAGTCGAGGGAGGCTTCACGCAAGCATAATTCAATCGATTACATCAACTTTCACAGATCCCGAGGGGAGCCCAGGGAGGTTCAGTCGCAAAAATAAGAGATTTTCTAAACAAGAAACCACCTTCTCCCCAAACAGACATGCCTCCAAGACAGCCAGACGAACTCCTCCTAGGGGTGCATCACATCACTGGCTCCTCATCCCGAACAAGAGGTCAGAGCTCCAGAAGGGGGAACACTTCATCGATGGCAACCCCGAGCATCCTCCCATGCTTCATTCCAATGTCTCGCCTTAAGAGGATAATCTCCAAAGGCGAGAGTCACAGGATCCGGCCTAGAATGAAGACTGCAAGACAAAACGTATAGAAATGAAATCAGGATCCACCTCCATGACCACCCGCGGCTGTCCTCACTCCAGCCATACCCACCACTAGGGGAAGAGATGTCTGAGCAAATAAAGTTAAAACTTGAAGCCCTCTCAATCTCCCTTGACAGCAGGACCTTGTCACGAGACCAGATCAGCCATGACAAGGTCATCACAAGAACCAACATGCCATGCCAGGCATCTCCACTGCCTCCATCCTCTCCCTCTCCTTCATCCACCGGATGAAGAAGGAGAGCGACAACAACGCCTATTAGAACAAGCAGTTTGAGGGCAAGAAATTTTTAAGAAGAGGTGACCAGACATCTTCCAGGATTCACCCTATTTATAAATAGAAAAGCCCAACTGCCTCCTATTCAGAATCCCAACCGCTTCATAAAAGTCAATTTGTATCGTAGATTTTTTGGCATGTCGAGTCAGCGAGATCCAACTCTGCCGCACGATTTCGATCATCATGAAGTCAAGATCTTGGTCATTAAATTCGCCAGCTATCCACACCTACTCCAGTTTTCAAAAAGGCTCAGGATGTGTAAAGACATCTTGACCACTTACCTTCAGAGAACAAGTGATGCCTCGACTTTCGAAGCCAGAAGGTGAATCGATCCGCTCCACTCCCTCTCCCTAGAGCCTGGAGAAAAAGAAAGCGGAGAGGGTGTCTGTAGTGGCCAGATTTTAATCTGCAGCAGAATCGTGACACGTGTCCTGCCTTACCAAGTACTTTTTCGAAGATAGACGATAAGATGTGCCAACAGGACATCTCTCTGAAGTATCATCTCGCCATTCCCGAGGTCACTCCTCCTGAGGACTCGACGATCCTGATAACACTTCTCCTGGGGGCTTAACTATCTCAAGGCTAATTCCTCCCGAGCAAAACAAATGCACCCAACTGACCCCTTAATCATCGCTACATCCATAGAGAGTGTTATGCCGTCAGCTCATCCATATTTCAAACGTGCAACAACTCATATTCCTATGCAAACTGTTATAGAAATTAGCAGTTATCACTCCAACAATCAAGCACAATCCCAGTCGTTACGAAAAATATCAATGCGCAAATCATGCAGTTATAGGAATCCGCATGACTCACACCAACTATAACAATTCTCAGCGTATTTATACACTGAGTGAAAAAGAGAAGGGCATGACTTACTATACCAGAGATTAAAAACAGAGTTCTAACTTTGTGGAGTTCACTGTAATCCCTTTAAAAATAGTGAAGTCTCTCCTCTCCATGTGGCTCTTTCCAAATTGAGTTTCCACATACTTGTGTTTTTGCTTATTTTTTGTGTGAATTTCTGAGTTACTTTCATCCCCGTGGCGTGTAATTGACTGCTCGATCTATCGTGTCGAAAAATATCTACCGCAGTATTGAATAAAGTATATACTTTGACTTTCTTGTGTTAGAACTTTGGCTTAAAAACATAAAGGTATAGTACCCACTTTTTTGCGCCGATTAGGTTCAAGGTTATTAGAAGAATTCTTTTCGGTAGAAGAACATGTTCTTTCTTTGGTCTTCCCCAAGACAATTTTTTTTTTTTTACTTTACATGGATCGTATAAAGTATTTGGATATTATTTGTACTAATGACCTAGTAAATTATTCATGATTGGTCATGATACCTTTTAACTAGAGTAGAAATAATAGATAAATAATCAAAAGAGAAAACAAAAAATTTCATGAATTTTCATTCTGAATTAGTGGTTAAATCTACTGAGTAATTAAAATTCTAAGACTTTCTTCTCGGTATGCAAGTTTTTTATATGTATACATAGAGAAAGTCATGTGCAATGAAAAATGCAAGAAAGGTGGAAATAATCATATCATGTACTATTAATGAGTTTATAATAAAACACACTACATCAAAATGCATCTCTCTTCACAAATCAAAATCATGCTCAAGATACAAAAAACCAAAGGCCTACCATATGCCATCAAACCCATGATTTTTGATGACTTTGCCCCTAAGCAATCTAAGACTAACATATGCTGCCAAAGACATGACAATCGATGATGTTCCTTGTAGTTAGGTGTTAATAAATTCATCCATTAAAGCTTTTCAGCCTCCAGTATGTTAACCTTCCTCTTAAATTTATAGAGCAAAGGGGCAGCGGCAGTTTCTCTCATCTCAGTACAGCAAAAGAATCTAGATTGTGGTTGCATCAACTGCAAGAAGGTCCACAGTGTCCCTACTGATTTGGATCCACTCAGATCATCCTCCAATGTATGCCACATTTAACTCTGTGTTGAGTTGGGCATTTCAACGTATACGAATTTAATTTCAAATTTACTTTTCCCTTTAAAAAAAAATCAAATTTACTTGACAGTCAAACTTGAGCTTGGGCATTTCATAAGTTGAATTTATGCGTGAACCAGCTCTTCTTTCACATGACAACCAAAATGGGATGCAGACCCATCTTGGTTAGATTGTAACCATATCCCTACCCTTCCTCCAGTATACTCAATCTTGCCAAATTTTCTTCACACATAACATTTTTATCCCAGCCAATACAATCATAGCCTAAGGGATAAGCTTCACTCGTAGGTAAGGCTCGTTGCTAAACGGTATTCAATATCTTTTGAGGTACTAGTAAGTAGTCACATACAATCTTCCAACAGGGTTTAAGAAATACTTCTCCACTTTCTACGAACTTAATTCAAACATCATGTAAATAGCTCACTAGGATTCGAGTGTCTTTTCATTCACTTTAGATATCAACCAACTTGAAGACATTCTCCAGTGCATAAAACTTAAGTTTACAGGATTTTTTTTTCCCAATATCACATATAGAAATAGTAGTAGAATTTTGCCAAACATCAAAGTGCTCTTCAAAAAAGATGCGAACTATTCCAGAACAGACTCATCAGCTCAACTAATTGCCCTCAAATCCTCCCAGAGCACACACATGATCTGCACATTTGCTTTGAGAACGTTCCTTTACGCTAATGCATTGTCGACGTCTTACTAAGAGTATTGCTCCCATGAGTAATTTAAGTGTGGGTGTGTGTGTGTGTGAAGCTCACAGCCATATCTCTCCATCTCGTTCGATGAGAATTTTATAATGTAAGATATTATTCTCTCACTCATAATCCTAAAAGCAAACACGCCTAAAATTGGCACATCAATCTAAAAATCTCAGAACGACAGAGGATAACAAGTGAAGGTCTATGAAAAGGAGGGGTAAAACATGAATGAAAGTTGACTCAGGAGTAAAGAAATATAAACGTGTAAACATACAGAGATAGAAACACAATTCCCCTGAAAAATATAAGTATCATAACCATTCATCTACTTGCATGATCATTGTGATAAAAACACAGGATATAACAGCCATGAAAGCAGCAACACAGTAAAATCCATGAAACAATAGTTTCAATATAGGCAAACATGCCAGTAAATGAACTCCCATACAAGAAGTTTATACTTCAGATTACTTCACGTCTGTAAATACGAATCCTAGCTATTTGAACATGTGATTATAAGAAAAGAGGGGAAAAAACAAACCCTAAAAGGTTGATGTCACATCAAGAAAGATGCTGATGTTTTGGCAGATCCAAATATATTTTAAGTTAAGGTATGACCTCCAAAAATATATAAGAATGCAAGCAATACCCAACCACAGAATGGATAGCAAGATGTCAGGCAGTTGAAATCAATACATGCCATATATAGACTTCTCTACGGAAGCAAAAGCAAAGGATAATTTGTTTTGTTTAATTTATCATATATAATACATAATGCAGTACTCATAGTTTGAAATTCAAATATTGTGTGAGAGAGAGAGAGAGAGAGAGAGAGAGAGAGAGAGAGAGAGAGAGAGAGAGAGAGACTGGAATTTTGAGCAAGCCAATGGCAAATACATATGGAGAACACAATTCTAAACAATTCAAAAGGAAGATCACTGTTCCTAACAAGAAAGTTATGAGCATGCTGTAAAATCATTTGAGGTCTGCCTAATTTTATTTTTTACAATTTTCTTTTAGAAGAATATCAATCAATTAATAGGTGGAAAGTAAAAAGGGGGTATATTCTCAGACTTTGAAACATAAGCACCTACTTAATAGGAGGAATTGGCAGGTCTAGCAAACTAAATCCACAATAGCGTTCACAATTTTAGAAATCAAGTATTTAATATATCACATACATAAATTTTGAAATACCTAATCCCTTTCAAAGAATGTATCTGGTTTAATATTTGGAATACCTGTTGTTCCTTTCAAAATAATGTTTCTGGTTAAGGTGGTGTACCAAGATGTGCATCCTTTAAGCGCTCACCATTAGTCATCAACTCCCTTGTTTTAGCATAACAAGGTGAGAATTGAATATCGAATTGTATAACCATTTGCTTCATGAAATCAACATGAAAAAAATCTAGAGAGCCCTACCTGGGGAAAAAAAAGTAGAGAAGAGGATGAGGAAAAGGACACTAAATTTATGTAAAATAGTGCATGTCTCTTCCGTAAGGGAAAAAAAGAATTATTTTGCAAGTGTATGACTAGTTTTTCATAAAGAAAATGTCATTGCAAACGAGAAAGATGAGCAGCGAAAAAATAATTATCTTGCAAGCATTTGTTTAGTTTTTCATTGCAAACAAGAAAGGCAAGAAGTGACACCAAAAGTTCCATTACATGCTGAACGAAGAGCCACATTTCCCCCAATAAGATTCATCACAAGCTAAGACTGGCACTTGGCCTGATGTGATACAACTTGACACCTAAGGCCTAAGGTAGTGTCTCCAATGCAAGTTCAGGATCCGCCAAGCCGCTACATTTTTTATGTTCATGTTCTCAGTGTGTGTGCACATATGACATATGGGGCAAGAGAACAACACAACTATATTAGTCCAAATAGAAGCAAAGAATAGGAATTTTGAGTAATCCCTTTTTTCTTTCATTTTTTTTTCTTTCCCCACCTTTTTGTAGAAAATATTGGATATGCAGGCACAAGGTTGATTGTCCTAGAGATGCATGGGACATACATATGTATGAATTGAAAATCACCTGGGGGGGGGGGGGGGATGAATAGGTGATAATGCTAATCTAATGAACTAAATGCGGAATTTAAAAACTAATTGCAATAACAACAATTAATGCAACCAACAAACGATGCACACACAAGCTAGCCAAGCATATAAATATGAATGATCAATATGAAATGATGCAAGGCACAAAGTAAAGAGAGAGAGAGTAAGAGTCAAGGGACCAAGCGCAAACAACAAGATATGTTTCGAGGTTCGAGCACCCAGCTCTACATCCCCGCCTTCACCACCGTGAAGGATTTCTAGTCCACTAGCTTGTCCAAAAGGATTCCCACAAAGAGAACCTCCACCGAGGATTTGGGGCAATACAATAACTAGGAGTACCCAACTCCTCTCTTTACAACCACAACCTCCTTGTTGAGGCAAAGCACCAAGCCAACAAACAATCACCTCACAACTTGAGGGATTAGCACAAAACTACACAAGGATCACCTCACAACTTGAGGGATACAACCTAATAGCACAACCTCCTCAACACAATGAGGGAAAGGCACAAAGCCAAGCTAAGATAGGGTTTACAACTTGGTGATCAAAAGACCACAAACAATCTTTTTCCCACACAAAGATCCTATAGAATAAGATAGTAGATGTAGCTCAAGTGTGGAGAAAACCAAAGGAATGAAAATAAAAACTCAAAGAAAATCCTTGGGAAAAACTAGAAACCAAGATAAAGAAGTTGAATCAAACACTTTTCCAAAAACTCTTTTCTTTGGTTTTCAAACCCTAACAAAACACCAAATAGATTGCTCAATTTAAGGCCCAAAAACTTCTTTTGATTGCTGTGAAAACACTGGAAAGTCAAGAAAAATTAGCACAAAAAATCTTAGAGAAAACCTCTTTCCAATGGGGTATTTATAGCCCCTAGAAAAATATAGCCGTTGGCAGCAAATTTTGCCAAAAATGAACTACCGGTTGACCGTCCGGTCGACGGCCAACGGTCACTTTTGACCGCTAGCAGCTACCGGTCGACCAGGCAGTCGACCGGCCCCAGAACCAGAGAGCAACGGCTCTCTGGCCGATCGATCGCTCGGTCGACCGGGAGCAACCCGAGAGCAACCTGCTCTCAGTCGGTCGACCGTGCGGTCGACCGGCTTATGGGGCAACCAGCGTGTACGTATCCGTGCACATCGGTCGACCGCTACGGGCGATCGGCTACTTGGTACGGTCGACCGTCCGGTCGACCGACCTAGCCTGACAGAGGCAGTTCTGATGAAAAAAACATGTTATTTTTAATTCTAAAAATTCTCATAAATCTTCTAAAAATACACAAAAATAGTTTTATAATTTTACATAAATATACAAACTTGTGTTAAAAATTTCAACACAAATTTCAAACATTTTGAACCATTTTTGTGTTATAGAAATTTTGCCAAAAATCAAAAACCGTATTTTCTAAAACTTGAATTTTAGAATTGAAAATACGTTTTGTCCAAAACTCATCTAAATACAAAAACATGATATTTAAACACTTTGAAGCAAGTTGCATATGGACATAAGTCCAATATACATGAAACATATATATAAATATCCATGTTTTTTACTATAATTCCAAAATTATGTTTTGTTAAAAATATCAAAACACTAAACTCATGAAATAGACTATCAAACTAAGTTTGTTTAAGAAGTTGAAGCATGCATGTATATAGAACAAATCTAATATACATTAAACCATGTAAACTTGTTTTGAATCTATCTATTCATGAAAACCAAGATCGGTTAAACCAATCAAACCGAAAACCAAAACGAAAATATGAAACGTGTGTGTTGTGAACTTGAGCATATCATACTATTCTAATCTTTACAAATAGATCTAAAACTCAAACTAAGCTAGGTACCGATGTCTTCTTGTAGAGCGTCGTTTCCAAGCTGACTCGAACCAAAACTTCGTGGTCCACCGAGCTTGACTCCAATGAGTGCTATATATGATCTTGTCGCTCGGGCTCTTGAATCACCATGTGAATAGCTCCAAAACACTTTTGTTGAAGCTAGTCACCTACTAACTTCTTGATTAGAGATCTGAAACTAAAATCACAAGATTATTAGTACACATAACTACATGAGTTAATCATCATCAAAACTAGAGTGGAAGGCCTCTGAGCCAACATGAATATGTGCGCACAGGATTTTGTTGGAACTCATTGGCACAGTCAAGCTTGCTTACTGTGTTCTCACTTTCAAAAGTCTAATCTTTCAAAGATGTCATGGGCCATTTGGTGTTCTCCAATTTTCACTCTCTCTTACCATTCTTACTTTTTTTGTTCCTTAATTTCTGACTACTTATTCATGAACAAATGCCCAAATGTGCACAACTCATATGCATTAATCAAAGCGGCTATATATCAAATTTAGGCAAAATTGGTCTACTCCAACTTTAACGCAATCCAAAATTACACAAATTTTATTATCATATCTCAAAATTACACAAATTTTATTATCATGTCTTACCATGTCCATGTCCTAGGTGTTAAAAATTTCATATATCAGGTGCCAATGTCTGTGTCATTTGACTGTTCAAGTAACTTAGCAGCAAGAAATCTGTGCCCTACATGATGGGATGACTGCTCACATTAAATGTCAACATTACTCGGGCATCGAATTTCATATATAGAAGTCTGTAGGACAACATATGAAATTAGAAGCATCAACCTTGTGCGTGATTATTTCATACAAATATTAGAACTAGTTTAAATGGTGAAGAATGAACTCATATACATCTATAAAGTTCAGAGGCACATTTCCTCTCCCCAGCCACAGGAGACAAAAGCAGGAGCAAATACATTAAATAAAAAAAGAGGGAAAAAAACAATTTATGAGCAAAAATGAAAAGAAACATGCATTGAAATGCAAATCATGCCACAGTGGTATCTAACAAACAAAAGGAAACATCAACAGACTTTGCCACAGTTCCTAACAAAGATCAGTTCAACACAACAATTATCAATTAATAATGAAAGCTGACCTGCAGGTTGAGAGAATTGAGGATAGAGACGTATTTTATGTCCTAAAACAACATAACATCAAATTGAGGATAGAGACTCGAACCGAATATAGAATTTTCACTTGAAAACTTGAAATCTTACAACAACAAAAAAAAAAAAAAAGGAGCAGCCTTTTGTTTAGGGATGCAGTGAGTGCATTGCGTTGGGGTGACAACGAGAAAGAGCACGCAAGTAAACAGTCATGGAACCCATCCGCCATGAACGCCGACCAGCGTGCTCTCTCTCGTTGTCAACTCCGCCATCATCACCGCCGTCATCGACGATCTTCTGCCCTAAAAAAAAAAATTAAATTAAATAATAAAAAAATATCACAAAAGCCCTAGCCCGGAAGATTATCGAAAAGAATCACTGAAATCAATCTAAAAAATAATCACAAGAAAACTGTTTCATTAAAAAGAATAGTAATCGAAACGCATCTGTTGAAAAAAATATATATATCCGCAGATTCCTTGTATCGGATCGAGCGAGAGGGACGATGAGATCGAACCAGAAGAAAGGGCAAATTAATAATAAAATATAGTAATAATAATAAAGAAGAAGAATGGAACAAAAAGTGAGGGAGGAAGAGGACGAAGACTTACTCTCACTGGCTCGCCGGCCTTAACTAGGCCAGTCAATGAGTCGGGTCTGGACGAGTACCCGACCCGTAGAAGGCCCAATTGATGTGATTTAATATTTATACCTGCAGATTCAAATAGGATCCGAACTTGTTTAAACCTATTAGTAAACTGGTTGGATCGAATTTTACTTAAATCATACCCTATTAGATGAACCCGTTTAATTTATATATCACACCCAAACTGATGACAAGTAGAAATAACATTGAGTTTAGAGCTATATCACAACTAAACCTGCTTATGATTGAGAAGAGGCAGATCTATTGCTATAGAAGAATGACTCCGTTAAGTAGAAAAGATATCAATTATGATTGGCTATATTGAGAAGTAGCTATACATACATACATACATGTACACACACGCATATATATAGAGAGAGACTTGTGTCCTTCCAAAAAGATTCGAGACCGAATCCTTCCCACTCAAATTCAACCCTCCGACATTCGAATATAAGATCCACTCTGTTGAAATTAATTTATATTATTTTAAGTATCTATAAACTAAAATCAAGTATTTTTAATACTTTTTGCCCATTCATCAAGCGACGCAAAAACGGACGGCTGAAGGTAGTGAGTTAGTTAATCTATGTCTTTAGACATACAAATTCTCGATCCGGCCATTTCATTATGATCTAAACATTTATAAACCCTTACAAACCAAATTTTGTTTGGTTTTAAATGTTCTACACTGTTAAACTGCCCAACTCACTATTTATGTCGTCCGTTTTTCTTACTTGATGTATGAGCAAAAGGTATTCAAAACTCTTGATTTTTTATTTATACATACTTGAAATAATATAGATCAACTTCAACGGAGTGGATCTTGTATTCAAATGTCGGAGGGTTGAATTTGAGTGAAAGGGATCTGGGCTCAAATACTCTTGAAAGAACACAAGTCTCTCTATACATGTGTGCGCGCGCGCACATATATGCACACACATATATATATATGTAGAGAGGGAGATACACTTGTGTCATTCAGGAAAGATTCGAACCGGATCCTTCCGACACAAATACTAACATATGACATTCAAATACAAGATTCACTCCATTAAAGCTGATCTATATTATTTAAAGTATCTAAAAATCAAAAATCAAGTGTTGTCGAGTATTCAACTCTGTTTAAATACTTAACCGCTTATCTAAGCGGCGATTAGATTTGGACATCCACGTTTGAATCGATTGAGGGAGAGTCCATCTTTATCTTTTAGTCTGAGTCTAATTGTAGATGTGGTTGATCCGTTCCCGAGTTATAACCAAATGAGAATTTGGCTTAGAGATAGGGATGCATGTAACTGATTTATCTTCTCATCCTATCCACACGAACCGCTTTTGAATAAATCGGGACTCCCGCTTGGAGGTTCTGAAAGCGACCACGTGTCGCTCGCCTGTTTGGCGCTGGAAGGACACGTGACGTGATCTCGAAGAGATCGGAAACTGACCACTATACTTCCAAAAAAGAAAAAAAAAAAAAAAAAACCAGAAAAAACACATATTTCTCAATGAAATAGACATTACAAGAATTGTGGATGTTGATGAATCATTCACATTGTCCTACAAGGTTGTGGTTAGTGGTTGAACAATTAGAGGCTGTTTATTCGAGTGGAACAGAGATCCTCATCGCACTTCTGTCCAATTTCTTATTCTCCAGGCAAAAGAGATTACTGCTTTGCTTTCGGGGGAAATGTGAGTTTGCCGAGACTAATATTCAAATAAAAGTCTGTAGAGGACTAATGTGAAAAGAAGGAGCCCAGTACATCTCTCCCCTTCACCCCTGCGTTACGGTCAACAGGGCGTTCGATTGTTCGTGTCACGAGGATCGTCCTCCAGCGTACCACAACTCGACAAGTGTTCACGGTGGTAGTACGGAAATATCCCTGCTGATTGGTGCGATTTACACAGATGCCGAGGCCTGGAGCGTCTGGGAGGTGACGCGGCGTTTGTCCTTTTCGGTCATATCACGCAAGAAGGCCGATGGGAAACGGACGCGGTCGGGTCACCGCTTGTTCCGTCGTTTCGGCGGTAACTTTAATTGACTAACTCGCGCGAGGACATGTTTTTGCCCCCTCCGACCGTTTAATGCGAGTCCTTTGATTGGGACCAGGGCGGGTGGGCCCACCGGGCCTGTGTGGTTGACGATAAATGAAGTGACGTGGCAGGCGGGAACGATCGATGGGGTGCTGGGACCGGCGGTACGAAAAGGACGTCTGCGGCTGATTTGGTGCCCGGTCTCTTTCAACGGTGGTGATGGGATCACAATCTGCAGTGGGTGGGCTTAGGGTTGTCAACCGGGTCGGGTTTTACTCAAACCCGGCCCCACCCAACCCGAGAATACGGGATATGAGTTTACATTTATGAAAACCTAAATGAATTTCGGTTTTAAAACTTTAAGGCTTTTTATTTATAAGGTCAGATTTGGGTACACACTCTGACCCACCTAAACCCAACCATCAACCAGACCAGAGGATAAAATTAATGCTAGCCAATCATTTAAGAATGAATGACTAAATTCAATATCAAGATCAGATAGATAACTCATCTCATTTCAAAATTTATGGAATAATTTAATAAAACACAAGAGTTTATGGAAAGCGTTTAAGCTGTATTTTACTTCTAACTTGTGTGTGAACTCTATGTTTGCATAATTACTCTCTATTTCGGGTTGTAAAGCTTCTAACTTATATATTTGTTGGTTCTCTTGATAATGTTGGATATATTTTAGGTTATGAAGATTCTACCTATATTGATTTACTTAGTAAATTTTAAATAATGTCCTTTTTTTTTAACTATATATTGACTAATCAAGGTTGAATGGGCAATGTAAAACAATAATGTATTTGTTTTTTTTTTTTTTCAAAAGATGCGCATAAAGCTGTGACCACATTTGTAATGTTTGGATGTTTACGTGAATCATATTCTACATAAGTTATGAGTTTTTGATAAATTTTATTTATGTTGATAGTTAAACTAATGATAATTTGTTTTTGCTGTACTTCATGTGATTAAGTTTATTAAAACTCAGTAATAATGCAAGAACCTCCCTATACCCAACCCTACTCGAATTACCTGCCCTGAACCCACCCGAAAAATCCATGGGTAGGATTTGAGTTCAGTACTTTCTTTACCCATTGGGTTTCGTGTAGGTTAAGTGAGGGATTTAAATTTCGATGGGTATAGAATTGCCTCTAAACCCACCGAACCCGACTCATTAACACCCCTAAGTGGACTATTTGTTGCGCGGTTGCATCAATAATGATACGATATCACGCGAATACCCGAATACAGCAAGACTTGAGGTACGTCGTGTCGGGATATGACAATAAATAAAATTATGCTATTATGTGTTAACTCATAAATATGACATTGTTATTTAACTGTTATTTTCTAAAATCTTAGACAGGAGTATGTAACAAGTATTTATTAAATATCTGAGTATTTCCCTTTCAAAACAAAATATCTGTGCATTCAATACGTAAGATATCGATAATAGCCGGTGGACGAGGGACCAGTGATTCTGTTGGGCCTAGAACAGTGTCGTAGGCAACAACTATTAATTGTTGGGCTCTTAGTGGGAACTGCAGATTAAGCCCTAAGTTGGGCCTGAAGGGGACTTTTTCAACCCTGAGATTAGGCCCATAGGCTTGAGTCAGGCCTTTATAAGCAATAAATTTAATGAAGAATAATTAAATGTTTTAAATGCCTAGGGCCATGTTTTCCACCAAGGATATCGGTCAAATGGGCTTGGGCTTACTACTTTAGGCCTCGGGGTTTAACATTTTTGGAAAGCTTCGAGGGCTAATAAATGGGCCTTCGTTGCATATGAAGCCCATGACAGAGTTTGAAGACTAGGTATCTAAACAAGAATAAAGTAATAAAGAGAATTTTGGGATTAATGGAAATATTTGATTCCACAGCCGGCGGGAAACAAAACAGTGTGCCGGAACGAATGAGATGCTGCCACGTGTGCAGGCGAATTTACAAATTACAAAGTCCATGCCTTTGGATATAAATAAATAAATATTTTGAGAGATTGAGAGAGGGGGGGAAAAAAAAAAAGGAAGAGAGAAGTACATGTAAAGGGGAAAAAAAGAAAACGAAATAAGTAAAATTTGTTCTTTAAAAATTTAACATTTTCTTGTGACCTCCGTCCTCTATTTTATTTAAGTTTGTAATCATTTTAAGCTGACTTGCTTCAAATATTTTGCTAACCTTCGGACAAATAAGATTCTATTTCCTCCTCGTATTTATCAAAATATATAAAAACAGAGAAAATTTTATACAACAAAGAAACAATCAATTTGACTAATATTCGGACAACTGGTTTCGGATAACGTTTTCCCATTTATATTCAAAATATTGTGCAATATTTGAGATGGAAAAAGATTTTATACAATAAATAAACAGTAAATGTTTTTCATTGATACAGGCTGTGACTGTGCCTTCCAATGCTGCAACTGTTCGGCCAGTATGTTTAATACATGAACATTTTACTGAATTTCACTTGATATTTTTCTAACTATTATCAACTTTGATAAATAATATTTTTTGTTAGAAAAAAAATGTCATCAGACTGGTCGAGAAGGATCCCTTCGTTCAGACCGTAAGTATTTGATATATAAATTTATATATAAATCAAAGACTGACAAGCGATAAATTGATTGCTCGTTTTCTATCTGCTCAAAGTGTTGAGTAATTGGACGAACAAATAGTCCCATGTCGACTAGACATGGAAATGGTCTTGGATGCACAAGGGAGATAGTTTGGGTATATAAGAATTTGAGTAAATTCATCTAGAAGACTAGTCTTTTGGGATGACGTCCAAAGTCCTTACAATTGGTATCAGATAAAATTGTGGGAGAGAAGATAAAATCTTGGATATATAAGTCCTTACAATTGTGGAGAGAGAATATAAAATCTTGTTGATTGAGGTTTTTTAAACTCATTAGAGAAGGTAGCCAAGAGAGAAGAGGAGCAGGTGGTAGCTTGCAAGGCGGTCAACTACAACTCGTGGTGGAATGTGCACAGAGACGTTCACAAGGAGGAAACAGGTTAGGCGGTCGACCAAGTATGGAGCACGATCGATCACACGACCGACCGACTGGAACTCTGAGATTTAACAGATAGTGACATTATTTTTTGGCGTAGGCGATTTGTATTAGCGGTCGGCCGCACGGTCGATCGCATATGGTGCCGGTCTACCGGGCGATCTACCGACCCTGGATTTCATGTTTCTGTTTTCTAATGAGGATTTCTTATCTGATTTGGTTTTCTTCAGTTGGTTCTCTCTTCTGGCTATGTAAGGAGAGTCTCAGCACTCCAGATTGTGTCGGTTGTTGAATCGATTATTAGAGAATTATATTGAGAGTTTTAGGGTTAGTTTATTTGTGAGATTTTTACGGCCTAGTGCGTCGTAGTTTCTCTAATGTGAATCTTCGGATCAATTTGTAACTATATGATTGAATAAGATCTTCTCTCTTTTGTCTCGAGAACGTAGACAGGTTGTCGAACCTCGTTAAATTAGTTGTTCTCGCTTTCTCTTTGTATTTGTGTATGTGCTAATTAGTTCGTGATTGATTCGGTATTAGAACGCTGATCTTAGTGATTGGTGTGTCATTAGAATTTCTCTGGAGGGCGTAACAAGTGGTATTAGAGCATCTTAGGTTCGGGTAGGGGTCGTGTGTCGATCCTAAGAGTATCGTGGTCTGTTCGATAGAGACCGTGTGTCGATCTTGGAGCGGCGACAGTCTGTTCGTGGGATCAAGTATCGATCTCAGAACATCGTTGGATTATTTGTTGGGATCAGATTTGGTGGAGTAAATCGTTCGAAAACTCATCTACGGTTTCACTTTGAGGTAAAATTTGATATTTATCTATTTGGATCTATTTCATCTGATTTTTTGCCTTATTATTGGCATTTTTTGATAGAGATATGGTCGAGGTTAATCAGTCCATGGTGAAGACCGTGAACCTCCACCAATCGAAGATCGATGTGGTGAAATTTAATGGTACAAACAACTTTGATATGTAGAGATGCGAGGTGATGGATTCGCTGAACGCGCATAATTTGAAAGATACTGCTTTTGCAAAAGAAACCAGTAGAGACTTCAAAGAAGGATTGAGGCAAGATGAATATGACGGCATGTGATGTCATTAGGTCTCATTTGACAAAAGAAATCAAGTATCATATGATGAATGAGAGTTCCCCAAGAAAGATTTGGGAGATCCTTAAAAGTAAGTATTTGACAAAGAGTATCGAAAATCAGTTGCATCTGAACAGAAGATTTTATCGTTTTCAGTTGAAAAAAGAAACCTCCTTTGGTGAGCATATGCATAACTACATGAAGCTTTTTTGCAAACCTACTAACATGGATGAGGTGATAAAGGCGAGGACAATGCGTTGATTTTTTGAGATCTCTTTCAGATAAAGAGTATTAGACCTTCGTTCCAACCTTGATCAATAGTAAGAATCACTTAGCTACATCAATGTGTCTGCTCTTGTGAATCACGAGGTGAGGAGAAAAGATAATGAGTGTTCTTCCAGTAGCACAACAACAGGCATTGACTGTAAGAGAAATTGGTTCCAACTATCAGAAGGGCAAGAGAGATGTTGGTAAGTGCAAGATTGGTAATCACAAATTGGGAAAGAACCAGTGTGCCTTCTTCAAGAAAGTGGATATTGAAAGATTGATTGTCTAAGGGTCAAGAAGGAGAAGGGTCAGAAATCAGAGGCAAACTTCGCACAGACGGATGATGGTACTGATTCTGACTCTTTAGTGTTGTCTCTCTCTATTACTCCTACAGTTTGCTATTCAGAGGAATCTAAGTGAATTTTAGATATGAGTGTTACGTATCACGTTTGTCTCAAACGTGAGTGATTTGCTAGTTTTGAAAAACTAGATGGAGGTTTGGTGTCACTCAGAGATGGACACACATGTTAGATTGAAAGGATGGGTATAATTTGCATCAAGTTGTTTGATGAAATGATAAGAGAGTTGAAAAATGTGAGATATGTTCCTCAGTTAAAGAGAAATTTATCTCAGTTGGAGCTTTAGAGGTGCAGGGCTTGAGAGAGACCCTTGAAGAAGTCGTTCTCAAGATGTCTGGTGCCTTATTTTGTTGTTCTGAAGAGCATTCGACGCAACAACTTGTACTACTTGAAAGATATGAACAGTTTGAGACTCGTTCAGTGAGTGAGGCTCAAGGTAACGAGAATGAGGCTGGGGTAGCGCCAATGATTCAATAGTCATATAAAAAGTTGCTTCTTCCGGAGTTGCAAATGAAGGAAGGGTTGCCTACTCCCTGAATGCCCAGGAAGCAGGTAGGTTCTTCAAATCCAGCATTGGTGGGATCAACAACAGCATCGGTGGAAGCATAAGAATCCAAAGCTGCATAATCCGCAAAAGAAATGAAAGAAGGCGCGGAGCGTATAGAATTCGACTAGTTGTTGTCCCAGGCTTCTAGCTTGAGAACAAAGGCGTCGGCCGTTTGAGAACAGAACACCTCGTAGGCTACGTAGGTGGGAAGTGCAGTTACTGAAAATTTAACAGCTTTAAAGCATTGGAAGACGATTCTACCAGGTTATGGCAGATGATGCTTAAATATGTTGGTTTGAATTCTTTGCAAGTTTTAGAGAGGCAAGAATATTGGAAGGTGAGTTGACGTGCATTTTGGAATTTTGTGATTGTTTGTTCTGGATAAGAAGACAAAGTGAATTTTCGCACCGTTATTCACCGCTTGAGATGTCTTTTTGATTGTATTCACGTTGATGTTTGGGGTCCTATCAAAACTGCATCGCTTGTAGGCTATCGATACTTTGTTTCTGTTGTTGATAATTTATCTAAGCGTTATTGGGTATACCCTATGAGATGGAGGTTTGAAGTCCTAGATCTATTTGTGAAATGGAAGAAGTTGATGGAGAAACAGACTGGTAGAAAGATCAAGATGCTTCAATTTGATCATGTTGAGAAGTATAAAGATCAATTCCTATAATTTAGCCAAAATAGTGGTATTTATTCACTTCACAGTTAGAAAACATGGGGTGGCTGAAAAGATGAATCATTCCTTGCTGGAGAAGATTATGTATTTATTGTCTAATGCATCATTAAACAAATCATTTTAGGTTGAGGCGTTGGTATATGCTAGCCATCTCATGAATTTATCGTTGACTGTGATAAGAGATAAAACTCCGTTGGATATATGGTCGGGTGGAGCTTCTCAAGACTATAATTCACTGCGGGTATTTGGATGTTCGACCTACTTCAGTGTCAAAGATGACATGTTAAATCCACGAGTAAAGAAGTTTGTATTTTTTGGAGTTAAAAGAAACTTGAAAGACTATAAGTTATGGGACTCTAAAAACAAGAAGATCGTGTTGAGCAGATATGTCACATTTGATGAGGCTTCATTGTTGAAGTCTACTATCTCTCAGCATGTGGAGAGGATGGCAACCAAAGATATATCGCAGCGGTTGAAAGTTGATGCTGCTCCTCCATCTCTAGTTGGTTCAGTATCAGTTGAGATCTCACAGGATGTGACACCGGGAGAAGATCATGCAGCCGTTTTGGATGCTAAACAGGTTGACATGTTGATTTCATTGCAATGAAAGGAACCAAGAAAAATCTACGAAATGGGTGAAAAAGCGTGAATCTCAAGTTGATGAACTAGATCAGCTCAAGTTGAAAACCGTTGTTCTTCATGACGATCAAAATGAAGAGGTTCATATGATTCATCTGGTTGGGCTTGTTGTTGTAAAATCGGTTTGAGTTGGTTGAGCTCAGTGGAGCTCGTTTGGATGAACTACATTTGACTTGATCCTTTAAGTAAGGGATACGCAAGGAGCTGTAATGGCGCAACCAGTTGCTGAGCTGATGTTGAAAATTCGTGCAGTTCGGCTCATATTTGAGAAATCTTCACCAAGGTGGAGAATTGAGGGAAGAAGATAAAATCTTGTTCGTAGAGTTTTTTAAACTCATTAGAGAAGATAGTCAAGAGAGGAGGGGAGCAGATGGATGCAACTTACTGGGCGGTCGACCGCATCTTGTGGTGGAACGTGCACAGAGACATGCACAAGGAGGAAACAAGTTGGTGGTCAATCGGACAGTCGACCGCATATGCAGCACGATCGACCGCACGGTCGACCGACTGGCACTCTGAGATTTAACAGAGAATGACATATATTTTTTTGGCACAGGCAATATGCGGTCGACCACACATGGAGCCGGTGGACCGACCTGTAGATTTGGCAACTCCTGGCAGATTTCAGGTTTTTGTTTTTGATGAGGATTTCTTGTCCGATTTGGTTTCCTTTAATTGACTCTCTCCTTTGGCTATACAAGGAGTGTCTCTGCACCCCCAAATTGTATTGGTTGTTGAATCGATTGTTAGATAATTATATTGAGAGTTCTAGGGTTAGTTTGTTTATGAGATTTCTCTGGCCTAGAGCATAGTTTTTTCTATTTTGGATATTTGAATCAATTTGTAATTCTTGTAACTCTGTTAGTTAAATAAGATCTTCTCCCTTCTGTTCCGAGGACGTAGGTAAGTTGTCGAACTTCGTTAAATTGGTTGTTCTCGCTTTCTCTTTTGTATTTGTGTTCGTGTGCTATAATGGTTTGTGATTGACTCAGCATTGAAACGCTGATTTTTGGTGATTGGCTTGTTGTTTGGATTCCCTCTGGAGGGCGCAGCACACAAAATGTGGACCGGCGTGTGCTTACAGATGCTCAGCGACGTCCCACAAGAAGCCGCGCATCTTCTTCTGCGGCAAGTGCTGCGCCAAGTGCCTCTGCGTCCCCTCGGACACCTCCGGCCACAAGGAAGAATGCCTCTGCTACAGCAACTGGAAGACCAAGGAGGCAAGCCCAAGCGCCCCCGAAAACAATCAATCTACTTGTGCTTGTCAACCAAAAAAAAAAATTCAAATGAATGAATGATCGAATAATTTCATCGTGTGCATCCAGTTGATTTTTTCTCCTGTTCTGAACTCTTCTGTTAGTTTGGTAGCTATACATGCGCGCAATGGCAGCCTGCATTTAACACGATTTTGACAAATATACAGAAGTTTTGCATAATCCTCGTGGATCGTAGCCAGAGATTTAGACTTCGCATTGAAAGAGATGATACTGGAGTGGGATAGGAAATGTGTTGTGGGTATAGTGCTATAAATTGCCTTTGGTAAACAAGGCGTTTCGAACGGATTAGTGCTATAAATTGCCTTGGATATATGCACGCCTGATAACGGTACATGATGCTGAGGACACACGCGCTCATTGTACACATGATGTTTTCCCAGTGTAAATGTAAATATAATAAAAATTTCAATGTTAGCATAAATATAATATGACAAGATAGGAAAAAAAATAAAAATAATAATGTTACGCCATCAAGACATGAACTTATGACCTCCAATAACTTAGATTTATAAGTTACCACTCTAGTTACTCAAAAATGTTTTTATATTAGCAAAAGTAATCTAAAAAGAAAGACTATATACAAAAAAGTTACAAATTGTATGTACTATTCTACGCGTCCACCCACACTCAACGGTATGTGATTCTGCCCCTGCTCGCTCATGGCTGAGACGTCAAAGGTCTCGATGAACCTTAGATCTGATATACGAACTTTTGCAGCAGCAAACCGTTGGTACTCCGCAAACACTGAGGACAGGCACCAATTTTGCAGTTTCCTCAAGCAGCCAACGAGAGATCCAGTGCGATGCTGAAGGATACAATCAGACATCCAATCACCATCACCAATTCACCATTCGAATGAGTTTCAATGTTATGAATGAAATCTGTAAATTTCCTTACCTTGCCTCTTTTGCAGTGAATCAGAACTGGATGATTCCTTCCATCTGGAACACAAAAAGTAAGTAAGAACATAGCAAACTGTATTTCCAATCAATTGTATGACAATGACAGATGAAGAAAGGTGGAAGCAGAAATCAAAAGTTAAATGTATGGTTGTTCTCTGTGACAGTCAACTTAATACCAAGCAAGACTCTGAGAGCTCCCATGATACTATCCTTGGGCATCTCCGCATAAGGCTCCTGCAAACTCAAAAACAAACTTCGTTAAAGCAAAAAAGAAACGAAGATTAATGTGGTATTTCAATGTTGAGAGTAGGAGAAATTAGTTGAAAACGAAGATAGTTTTAACATGTTACAAACAGCAAAAGGATAAATATATAAATCTAATCTTTTTGGTGTTCTTCCCTTTATACATGCTCAGACCAGTCATACAGTATTATAAAGAGAACTTTTTGACATGTGTGATATAGTTACTGCCTAAAGTGAGATTTCAGTTTCAAAGTGTCTGGGTCAAAGTTTCCAGACTCATCATGCAACGATTCATAAATATATGGAGGTTGAAACTTGAGAATCGAATACAAAGATCTGTGAGGATGCACAATGCGCATTGGTTCTGTAAGTTTCAACTAGGAACAAGCAAGGAAAGTGTCAGCTTACCGCCACATGACCTACACCACTCCATCTTCCTTGCTCACACCAACCAGACTGGGGGACTGATGACATATGGAGCTGTGGTCATGTTTCTTTAGAACTGGTTTCATTTATTTTTGCTCGATGTTCTTTTTAAAAATGATTAGGGTCTTGTGCTTCCATTTGCATAAATAGTATTCTAGATAGGTCAATTATAATATTGGGGGTTTTAGTAGTTTTTAACAAGAATAACATTAGAAATAAATGAAGGATTTTAATTGGTTTTAGGAGCTGTATGGGAATTTGATTCCATTTGGTTTTATTGGATTTTATAATGTCTCAGATAATGATGTAATTATTTATGGCAAATCGTATCACCCTACCTTGTCATTGGATTATTTGTTCATTGTTATTCTCGTTAAGAATGGGTTAGGCTATGGAGAAAGGCTCGCAGTTGAAAGAGCTCCAAATTAAACAATAATCAAGTTTTACAACCAACTGTTAACCCATCAATCCTCCTGACTCGGTACCATATTCCTAGCCAGGGCAACATTCAAAAAGATTAGAACCTTGATAGCTATATTGACAGATAAAAGACCTACTTTTGTTTGGTCATGTAGTTTAAGATCATGAAACCACGGAGTAACTTTGATGTCATTAGAGGCTGATCCTTGCATGATCTTAAACTGCATGAGCGCTTGCTCATTGGGTTGAGTGATAATAAATTGCATCAACGGGAAAGCAAAGTCTAGAAAATACCAAGCTAAGGATTCATAATAAACCCTCTCTTATTCATAGTTTTGCCCTGGCTAGAAATTTAGCACCAACTCAAGAGAGTTGTCATCAGTATAGATTCCGGACTTAGAACCTGGTCAATTCCTTTGAGGATTTCTCATTGGTCAATTCCTTCTGGACTTATAATCGTATATATATATTGATAGGAGTTACTTCTTTGTTTAGGAATTTATTGGGCAACAAGCACTGGTCTTTAGGATAAGGAACCAAATACAATTTGTTAGGAAGCCTTTTAATCGGAAAGGTTTGAGTCATTTGACAAATATGAAAAGAAAAGAAGATCCTCTTCCTCTACATCTCATGATTTACTTCTTTCTTGTTTGATTTAATTCCTTTTAGCTTGTGCTATTTCCTTCTTTTCACCCGTTTCATTGCTGAAACACCAATGCTTTACACCATCAGAATCTGAAATTATATCAAGAACTTGTAACCTATATATATACTAAGTTACATCAGCTATAGCTAATCCTAGGATTTAGTCAAGTCTTCCAAGTAATTTTATCATCTCCACATTATGCTCCATGGTAAGGGTTAGATGATGATGCTGACAATCTTTTGTTTCTTTTTTTGTCCCTTCTTTTGTCTTCTTCTTCTTTTCCCCCTTCTTCTTAATATTGATTCATCGTTTGCCCCATTCAGGAATCGAAGCCTAGTCTCCATTTTCGAAAACATGCCTCCCTTGACCATTGTACCAAGCACCACTTTGGAGTAGTAACTCCCATTTTCTGGGCTATTTTAGATGTATTTTGTGACCAGCATCTCACAAGGTATCACAGAGCCTTTGAGCATCAGACTCAACTCCCTTTGTCCATTGAAATTTACTCTAAAGGATGCTTTGTCAATGAACAAGTAGTTCTATTCAATGCTATCTATCGACAGGAAAGGTGTCATAATCTATTATATGTGTTTATTGGACAGTCAGTGCTCTAGGAATCTAGAATCTCAACTAACTAATGACACTCCCTCACCATAAGTTTGATCCACTTCAACCTAGTCCCCTCTTTTGGAAAACCCTGTGAAAATTTGAAGTTGCTGGGACCTCATTGCTGATAAGACTCATTTTTGTTCTTTGGCAATATTTTTGTACTACTTCCATCCTATAGCTTTATGACATTACATATCGATCCTCATGCAAATGACTTCATTATCTGTCTCCCATTGGAGATCCATTAAGGTCATCATGCGAACATTTCTCAAATCAACTAATCAAATAAAGCAACCGAGGCCCGTCCCATCTCATCCTCAATTCCAAGGAACTTTGTGTTACCGGGTTCATAGTGGACTCATTTGTTAGCACATCACCATCCTTATAGTCAAATTCCTTACAATTTACTGTTTCAGAAAATATATACAACCTACAATTGACTCATGAAATTTGTAACATGTTCAACTTCGATTTCAGGATGTTCGATCATGAATCTGATTACCATTATAGTCATCTGTAGCATCTACAGATTTCTATACCAAATGAACTTCACCACACCTTAACAACTAATGAAGCGAAATATATGACCAAAAAAAAAAAAAAAAACCTCAAGCGTTTTCTCGATAATGGGGGTCCAAACTCATCAAAAATTGATATTAGACCTTAGACATGGAATTTGAACAAGCACATTGAGATCAAGAGAGCTAAATAATGAATTTTATTTTAAAAATCTCACCTTTTTCCCTTCAATCCCAAACTGAAAGAGCCGGATCCCCTGCGATTCAAGAAAATCCGCGTTCGGTCCCGGATAGGGCTCAGGACACAGATACCTGCCAACGAAAACCCTCGTTTCAATCAGAAGAAACCCCTAACCCTAATCCAACAACAAAACTAGCCCGAAACAGAGAATCTCACACGATCGATCGAAGGCCGAGGGTTTCCAGAAATCCAAAATTCTCCTGGTTGGGGAACCCCGAACGGTAGATCCCCCAGCTCACCATCGCGAAATTCGACGGCGGCAGCATCATGAAGAATCCGCCGCCGTCGTTGCGGGCCCCACCGGAGTCCGGTTCGTCTTCAACCTCCAGCTCTTTTTCAAGGATCATCGCGACTGTCTCTCTGGGCAATTGATCGAACAGATGGCCGTCGATTTTCAAAGGGGTTTCGCTATTTATAGAACGAAAAAAGAAATTAAACAAAAAAAATTAAAAGAAAAAAAATGCGACGAAGCGGTTCCGCCGTATCTCACGGTACCTTCGATGCTTCTCTAATAGACGCATAGTTATCGTGTCTATGCGGGCTTTAACGGACCGTTAGATTGAAAATGAACGGTCGGATTTCCCGATAATTATGTGGACTGTATAATAGAAAGGGAGAGCTGGGTTATGATCGCGCGTTGTCGCACGAGGCGGCGACATGTTTATTGGCCGTCGGTGCGTAACTGATTCTTTCAGGAAGTTGATAACTACACTCCTGTCCTTCTTTTAGTCGTACTCTTTTCCGGTTGTTTATTTATTTTAGACTTCAACTTGAATTGGATAACTGACCTTTTACTTTTTAATCCTTTAATCATATCTTTTTTATCAAAAGCTAGCCTATTATTTGAGAGAGATTATTATTATTATTTTTTACATAACTAGCGTGCGGGACTTTACCTGAATTTTCCTGCATAATCCACACCCTTTTCGTTACTGATGAGTTAAGTCTTATTATACTTATAATTATTAATTATTATATTATTCGTTATAGTAAATGAGATGTAGATTCTGATACTCTTTAATTGAAGCAGGGGTCTTGTTATTCCTCCAAATTAAAATGCATATCTTAGTGTAGAGATGCACAATTATGCATGTCAAGGTTGTACTTGTTGGATCTATTGACATGTCCAAACAAGAAAATAACTGGGGTTAATTACATGAAAGTGCCTGTACCTTTCATGTATTTTCAAAAAAAAAAATCTTGTACACTTCTAATTTCATGAATATATTTCCTTGCTTTAATACACAACCGTCGTTAATTTTATGTGCAATGACAAATATACTCTTTTACAGTTGCAAGTGAGTTATGCGTAAATAAGTTTATATTTACTCTTTTGTAGTTGCTAGTGAGTTTTACATAAATAAATTTTCAAGTGTTTGATTGGTAATGTGAAAGCGTAAATGGAAAAGTATATTGTCACTTACGGTGTTTAATAGAACTATAAAGTAAAATGATAATTCAATCTGCGATGTTTGGTTGTGAGCTTGCAAGTGAGATTTACATAGCATAAAATATATTTAAGTAATAATAAAAATATTAACTAATTATTAAAAAATATTAAACTAATAGAAAATTTTAATCTAAATAAAAAAGATTAGTCTAATAATTAAAAATAGAAATTTACTAATAAAAAATATTAATCTAATAATAAAAAAGTTAATCTAATAATAAAAAAAATTTAATCTGATAAAAACATTAATTTAATAATTATAAAATTAATCTTAATAATAAAAATATTAAAAATATTAATCTAATAATAAAAACCTTTAATCTTATTAAAAATATTATTCTACTAAGTAAAAAGATTAAAAAAATATCAATCTAATAAAAAAATTAATCTTGCATATTTTCACTCTGCAATTGGGATGGGCAATGTCTATGGAACTAAACCTTGCATTCATCATGGCATCGATTATGATCACAATGTGAATGTAAATAAAGTTTAAAGGTACACAAGTTAAAAAGCACTCTAATAATTGAGAGTTTTTTTTTTTTTTTTTGCATTTTACTCGAAATCAAATGCTTCAACTTGACGCAATATAAGGCGATCGACTTGATCCTTTGTTTGGTCCTTTTTAATTTACCTGCATCTCTCAAGATTTCTCTCATCATTTTCTCAAACTCAACTGATTTGTAGCTCACATATTTATAAATCTATATAGATATTCAAATTAAACTCTACCTGGAAAAAATAAATAACAACTATACAGTATCTGCATGAGTATTTTCACCATTTGCCTGGCTAAATAACTACTAACCCAAACAGTTCCTCGCAGTTGGGGGTTAAAATCAAATTGCGTGAAGCTCCAACTAACTCAAAGTTTGGACTGCAACTTTAGCAAACCAAACATGGGAACTGTGGTTATTTGTAGTTGGAGCTTCAACAAACCAAACAAATGAAACATGAAACATTCCACACATTAAAGTTAAGAGATTCAACATGAATACGAGGAGATTAACAGGCTGACTATTTTCTCCAAGGAGAAATTTTAAATATTTATCTCGCAGCAAACGTTCGAATGATGTCAAGTATTTTTCATCAGAAGATCAATGAGAAAGATGGAACCACTGTTGAAGGCAAATCTAAGTAAAATGTACATCAGTCATCAAACTTTCATTTTGTTTTGTCCACAAACATAAAACATTAGCTTACAGTGCAGTCAATATAATGCTCACCTAAAACAGCACAATTGCCAATAGAAATTAAAAAAATTGCTCAGAGACACAAATTCCCAGAGGCAAAACAACCATTCTGTAACACACAGCGCACTCAGGTCACTCAATCATTCTGCAAAGCTTTCATGAGATACAATTTGCTGAAACTCTGCCCAGCAACCCTGTAGAGTTTATACATTGAAGCAATCAGTCGTAATAATCTAATGGAATAAATATATTGCATTAACTTATAGATTAGCAGATTAGCATGTATAATGATGCAACACTTAATGCTAATTAAGGAGCTTTGCAATGACCAAAAATTACTGCAATATTAACAAACTAAATATTATTGCCTAAAAAATCTATGTCAAATCACCACAGCTGCTGAATAACAGATGGTTAATACTTCGTAATGATCTATCTGCATGCAGGTTACAACTCAAACAAATCAAGAAATGGAAAGAAGAAAATGCAAGTGGAACTACACCTATTCTTACAAAATGGGAAAAGATATAAATCATAAACAAGTGATAATTACTATGCCAACTAAGCAGAAGGATAATGCTCAAGGCAGCGGTTACATGAAAAATGGATTCCAACCAATAGATGCTTAAGTTATAAAGTAATCTTCTTCCTCTAATTAGAGTGCCGGTAATGATCTATTTCTTTTGTTCTCATTAGATACTTTCACCAGAATCTATATGTACCAGTGTTGATATGTGCATGTAAAGTTTATAAAGCAGTAGTAATGAAATGCAAGCTTGTTCCACACCTTAGGTACAAAATATTCCAGCAAGAAGTTATACTTCAAAAGTTTTCCCCTTTAAAGGCATCATCTCATCACATAATGTTGAATCAAACAAGATATTCAACATACCCATTGATTTGGTAGCAGTAGTTAGCTACTTGATTTGTTATGAGATAGCTGTCCAAGCGTGACGGCTCAGGTAGTGGTTTGAAAATAGGATTTGATGGATCTTCCTCAGGCCGCGTTCTTCTCTGCGGTTTCCTTGCCATGTTCTCCGTCCTAAAAATAACAAATGCCCAAACGCACACAAATGAATATGTAATCAAAGCTTGACAGGATAATTTAGTAATATCACTGCTCATAAAGGACAAAGAAATAGAGCTTAATAAGTTCACATAGAAGATCATGTTTTGAGATTCAACTTTAGATATACTTGTCATGAACTAGTTTTCCTAACAAAATTTGGTTTATGTACAAGGGCTTATAAATTCTTGTATTAGCTTCCACAGCCCAATACAGATACAGGAATCATACCAAATAAAAGTTTAGCATCCACTTAACCTTTGGAGTTTAATTAGACAAAGATGAACATCATATTTCCTTCCATCATAATTTACAACAATATCCATATTTAAATTCAGGATTAAACATAACCCAAAAGGTTTGTATAATGGCAAAATTCTAAATAGAATTCTCATGCACAAGACTCTCGGTGTACCAACTGAACAATATGCTGGAAACCAAAACATGCCACATTAAAAGACATTTCACGGAGCAAAGAGAAACGTCATCCAGAGGATTTTACATTCAACTAAAATTACGTCCTTTTCTGAAGCCATGACTGTTGCTGTGCTTGTTGCCTTTGGAGATTACGGTAATAATATTGGAATTGGAAAAGGAAAGAAATAGGAATAAGCAAAAAACTAGTGGAAAGAAACCCAAAAGGGTATCAGATGGAAAGAAATGCAAACCTTATTTTGCTCAGAAGAAAGATCTTCCATGCACTCAATCAAAAATTCAACATTCCTCTCCATAAATGGAGTTGTTGATAAATTTAAACGATCATAATCACACTGCACAATACAGAGATATAAACTACAAGATAAAACATGAATACAATGTAAGAACTATTATATAATTAGGGAACCCTAAGACCTGTGCCACAGGGAATCAGGTTCCAACTCGGTCATAAATGCGCTGATAAGTGCAGAATTAGAAACCTTAATCTGAAAGGTTGATGAAATGTATCAACAATAATCATTAGCTGTAAAGAAATAACTAAAACTAATGTAAGGAAAAAAAAATAAAACCAGCATTATCTGGCCAACAAGAGAAACAAGAAATCAAGGGGATCTGAAATTTTCAAACTTGAAAGTGCAAAACACCAGTGTAATAAATTCAAAGGGATGCATATCAAGAACAAAATTAATACCGGTATCTCCTCAAAGATATCCACCCAATACAACTTCTTTTCCCTTGACCTATTACAAAAGGAAAACAAACATCAGAATATAACAATCATTATAACACAAGATAGCAGTTAAGGAGATAAGCTCATACTTTTCACCAGTAAAATTGTTTTTGTGATAAAGTTACATAAAGGAATCTGAGAGTTGTAAGGTTTTCAGAGCTAAAACCTCTTGATTAGACCTTGCTGGATCGTATATAATGCAGACACATCGTTGAATATTCTACTGCATAAAAATTAAAAGGAAAAACTAGCAATAAGGAGGAAAACTTCCAGCCAACGAGAAGCATATAAACATGCTAATTTAGTTAGACTTAGCAAAATTAAACAGTCTCAACCTTAGTACTAACATTCCAACACAGGCTTATCATCCTAGACTGATTCCAACTTAAGCACATTATATAGCTAAATAGAATGTAACAGCATATTCAAGTAATTTCTAATAAATAGAAAATAGAAGCTTTATGTATATAATGATTTGTCATAGCCAGCAAGCAATTTTATAACCATTGAATTAGGATACATATAAGAGTTGAGATTAAGTTACTATTCTCATTATACACAAATGTATATATGTTCATATACATATATGCACACACAAGTATATATAGGGAAGTTTTCTAATAACAATGGTCCTCAAAATAAGCTTTCCGAGAATTCCACGTGAGCCATCCTTTAGATGATCCACTCTGTTCATCTTAATTTTTTGGAGCTTTTTACTCTTACATAGGTGAAGAGGATGGACAGGGAGAGAAAGGGATATTCTGAAAAAAAGGGGAAAAAAAAGAAAGGTTTCACAAAAATACTGCTGGAAGTACGAAAGGGCATTACTTCCCTAGATAAGTTGGCACCTGTCACAGGACGATTTGCTCCTAAACTTTGAAGATTAAAAACTTCTTTAGAGAGGAAAGGGAAGGGTAGAACCATCGACCCTTAAATCATCCAGGTTTGGATCAGATGAACTGGGTCCAAACCTGATCTTGTTTCAAATAACCCAGGCCCGTCTGACCCAGCCAAGCAGTAGCAGACTCAGATCTGACAAAGTTTTGGCATGGCAAAAAGCAGATGCCCTTGATATTGTGAAACACATTTTTATCCTTCACTGCTTTGCCAATTGCCGGCGAGCCATCAACGTATCCATGTTGTACACAGCGGAGTAACCATGAGAAAACTAGGATGTACTCTGAAAAAGCTTACCTAGAAGATTAGGCATTCTAGGAGAATATCAGAAAAATATAAGTGTGAAAAGGAAAGAGATAACAAGGATTCCTACAAATATAATGAGATAACTCTCCGCAAGAAACAAATAGATTTAATACTTTATATTACATTCTTATATGATTCCCTAATGAACCAATCAAATAAAAGTACAATCTGGCTGAGACGAGTGAAGATCAGGTGTTTGATCAATAAACTTAGCCATCCAGTGGATTTTCTCTCTTGAACACCCATAAAGAAAAAAACTCTAAATTGGCAGTCTTTTAATATGTCATGCAATTGTCATATTAATAAGTTTCAACGAAGAAATTTGTAATACCTGGTAAATCATGAAAGTTTCGATCAGCTCCACATTCTGATATGACCCCAATAGAGTGGACTGATACCTGAAAATCAAGTTGAGATTATAAGCACCAACTTGGCTACAATAAATATTATACTAATTTCCTACCAAATAGGAACAAGAATAACAAGAAAAACAATATTAAAATCTGCAGGGAAAAGACCAAACAGCAACAAATTTAAAGTTAGAAGGTAGAGATCCTTTGTACGAACCAACATATGAAGACATGTTTCTATAACATTTCCCAAAAACTCAGTACATATTACATGACAGAAAATTCTAAAGGCTGACATCATAAAAATGGAAAAAGAAAGTTGGTTAATACTGCAGAAGACCTCTGGTTTATGTTCTCATCACAGCAAACAAAAAAAAAAGGAAAAGATAAACACATACATGTCCTCAAGTGCCATTGCAATGCCAATGGGGAGCAAGTGTATGCATGATTTGAGTAACATTAGATCTTAAGTGAACCTTACAAGGTATTAATATGTGCTCTCGCTTAATTGCCATCACAGGCTGAAAGTATACTTTCTGCAAACTGCAGGTATGCCTGAAAACGCTCATTGAGTCGTGTTGTATAAGCTAAATTCCAAAAACCACCCCTAATTCCACCCATGCTACAGAAAAACATCTGCTACAGAATTTAGCTACAGTATCTACCATCCAGTGTTCTAAATGGCTGCCACAACGGCTACATCGGTCGGGAAAATTTATCGGGGATGGGGATATATCGGGGACATCGGGATATTTTCAAAAATCGGATGTCAAAATCGACTGTAATATATATATCTTCTTGTCTTAAATTGCATCTCAATAAGACAAATATGCATAAATTATATAAAGCTACAAAAAATATCATACTTATATATTTAAGATATACTTAACTCGATAACTTGCATTAAGCTTATAAATGCATAATCACTAACAAGTGTAGAATCTTCACAAATGTCACATTGCCACATCGCTCGAATTACCCAAATACCTAACTAGAAATTGAGTGTAAAATGCTATATCGGGTCCAAAATCGCCGAAATTGCGGCCGATATATCGGGTCCATGCCGATCTATCGGCGATTTGGGTGAAATCGCTATATCGGTTTGGATGTGCCAAATTATTACGGCTAGGTGCCGTAAACACAATATCGGCGCAATATCGGGGTTATATCGGGGATATTTAGAATACTGCTACCATCAAGCTTTCCAAACACGTTCATGTATAACTCAAATCAGTGAGCTGTTAAGAATTCTGCCATGTAACTGTCAAACAAGCTGTCTAGGATATTTTTACCCTTGAATTTATTTATATTTATTTTTTGTAATGCCAGGAGACTACTACAATGTCCAACAACTATAAGCATATGACGGTTAATGCTATGAGGAGCTTAAATGTAATTAACAAAACTGGAGTAAATGTCATAGTTAAAAACTGGCACTGGATAATTTCTTCAAACGTGGGTAGAAGTTGGAAAACAGTTTACTGTAATATAACAGCACAATGATGGACATACATGAGCCTACACATAATACAATTTTTTATGTTGGCTAGGAGAAACAGCTGCAAATAGGACCATTCAATTCCCAGGATGAGGTTTAAAGGTAGTAGAGAGTTTGATTAGTAAGAAAAGAAACAATGCTTCAGTCGAAAACCACTTAATGAAGCTCACCTTAGTTTATTCTACACTTGACCATATCTGACTCAACAAGCAAGAAGAAATATCACTGATCATTTATCTCCTTAACCAAAATGAAAGCCAACCCATCCACAGAAGGTAATATTTAAGCCCTGGCCAGCCAAAATTAGAAGTACATACCTAATTTATTATCAGTAAAAGCTCATAAAATGGATATGCTCATTCTTGCACACTTGTGTCTCTCAACTCCTAATACTATGCACCACTATAAATTATGCAAAATCATTGATACACTATTTCCCCCTTATTCCGAGACTATAGCTGTTACAAAAATGTCAAGAAAAGGTCCATTGCCACCATGCATTTATCAGCAGATATGTCATCACTCGTCTCTCCACTCCTTTTCACAATAGGTTCAAACATATATAAGTCAGTACTACTTCATGTCAGGATTTCTTTGGCTGCCCTCAACTTGATGCCACCATGCTTAGTCCTTGTTTAAAAGATGTAATCAAGTATATTAGCATGAATAATATATATATATATTATATATATATATAATATATATATATATATATATATATATATATATATAATATATATATATATATATATTATATATATATAAAGACACACACACACCACACACTTTTGAAATATTAGCAACTTTACATAAACACTTAACTTGCTAATAGACTCCAACCGCTTATGTTTGTTTGTAGGCATTTATATACAGTACTCTCACGTGTAATTTACAAACAATATGAGTAGAACCGATAATAACAAAGATAAACTTATCCAGCACTATCAGCTGAAATGACAGTCATCTTCAAACACTTCCAGACGTAAAAAAATGGCTAGTTAAAATAGGTCTTAAAGGTAAGTTGGCCAGTACTACATATGAAGTTGGGCACATGATGAGATATAGCTGAAGCAGTTACATTCTAAGAAGTGGCAAGTTAAACTAAAAAGCTACATATATTCCAGTAACAACTAATTTTACATTATATGGTATATTCAACAAAAATACTTGAGTTTCAGTTGATTTCAACACCAATCAGCATATCACAAGTGAAAAAGCATAAAAAAATCAAGACTTTCAAGCTGCATTGCACAAATTATAAACAAATTAACACTAATTTATGGATGCCCAGGATACCATCCTACAGTGTTGTTGTCCACATTGACCTCCCTTAAGCACCTCATCATTTCGAGCTGATAATTTGCTCCATCTGCTTCAATCTCCTCATCTTCTTCTCTAATCTGCAAGAGTTTAAGACAGCATACAAGAATGAAAACTTTAAAGGGAAAAAATGAGAAAAATTGAATTTGCATACGTAAAGAAAAGGTAAATTTGACCAAGAAAAATACTACTTATTAATGCAAACAAAAAGAGATATCACATACTGGGAAAGGGAAGCAATTAGTAATTTCAAGCGAGCTACCAACATCCAGACCAAGAAGTTGGCCTGTGACCAGAGCCGGTGAAAACTCCTTGCAGTGTTTAATTATTTTCAAAATGGCCTGCATGAATGCATTCAAGAACAACAGAATTGAGGATTCATATAAATGCAGCCATTCTGGAATTCCAGACATGGAGCAAAAATACACAAAAGACAATATACATGGAGTATAAAGAAAATAAAACTATAATTTTATTGAAAGAACACAAAATGTAAGAATACACAATTCAATTCCCAATATAAAGCTGCATTATACTACAGATGGTGAAATCTTTATGCACACTCATACATATCCATTTCATATTGATATCTAATTCAGTTTTATCAGCTGTTGAGCAATTGAAGGTAACACTATTTGTACATGGGTTTGTAGTAGTCACCAAATCCTATCTTTTTGAGTTAGGTGAATCCAACACACTGTGAGTAACCATATCCATGCAAATTAGCTTCCATCATATTCAACAATGTGGTGATGTGCATAATTAGCAGCTGAGATGACCGTTGGGGAACTTCTACAAACTCCAGAGATATATGGCACCAAGAGGCAAAATGGTGAATATAGATGTCCATTGCTTGTCTAAGGTATTCTAGAGACCTCGCGATACGTTAGATAGGAAGAGGAAGAGTAAATCTAACAAGCACTATCAATAAGGCGATTGCAAAAGCTCCGGGGACAAACTTCAGTACAAAAAGCAGTGGCAAAGAAGGTGTTGTAGCTAACTGTAGAACTAGAACACACAAGTCTCACCCACAATGGACTTGGATCATATGGGAAATAAAAGGTGAGAGAAGCCACTGGGAGTAATATCGTTATTCAGTAAATGTATTTTTCTTTCTTGGTAATGAAAATAACCTCATGTTTTTTGCATGTAAGGAGGTAAACCATTATAATATACAATGATAAAAGTTAACCATGTTAAAAGGGCAAGCAATCAGCGAACCCGTTGAAGCTTGAACCTAGCCGTTAACTAAGCACAATGACAAAATTGAATTTACGGGCCTAGGTTCTACAATGCAATGACAAGGGTACCACATTGGCTTACCTGAGACACTTGCATCAAGTACAGAAGGAACTTTCTTTAAACCTAGGTTCTAAGGTACGCCAATGGATATACTTGCCATTGCAAGAGAACAAGTTGGGAATCATGTAGATTGCCCAAAGTTGCTGAGATATAAATATCAAATGCTAAGTGGTATGCTAAGTGGTGAATCAAATAAACTGAACAGCATCAATAGCTACAATTGTTACTGCAGTTAAACATTATTGTTGAATTCATAACTAAAAGTAAAAACGCAATCAGGAGAAGTGTGATACGTCCTCTCCGTCGGCGAGGCCGTCGGCGATGACCGGTTGGTAGCGATGTCTATTTCTCGGCGGCATCTCAACCTGCAAAAGGTTAGATCGAGCAGGGAGAACAGGCAACACCAAAGAAATCGAAGAAGAAGAAGTAGAAGAAGGAGGCGAGGACTGAAATGGTTTATTGATCTCAGCTCCGAGCTCAGTGAAGCTCGTTCCCAAAATTAGGGCATTTACATCATAGATCCCCACAGTGACCCAGGCCACTATTTATTCCCGTGTTTCACCAATGGGTCGAACGGGTCCGCTAACGGGTCGGGTCACCGGGTCCAGCCGGACCCGACTCCGAGTCTCAAACCAAACCGGACCCGGCCCGTTAACAAATTTAAGCAAAAGAAAACGGCTCAGAGTTCTCATCATAGCCGTTACATTCAAAAAGAAAAAAGAAGAAAGATAAGAAATGAATCCCAATATCAGAGATAACGAGCCTGAAAGATAAGAACTGTATCAATGCTCCCCCCTTGAAATCGATCTTGTCTCAAGATCGAAGACAGGAAATCTTTTGATCAGTTCCCAGTAATTCTCCCAGGTGGCCTCATCTACAGGCAATTGCTTCCATTTAACCAGCACTTCAGTGGTAGCTTTCCCAAGCCTCTTTACCATTCTCCTATCCAATATGAGTTCAGGTTCCTTGATCACCTCTACAATATGAGCAGGAGCCTGATTCTGAACCTGAATGCCTTCACCCAGTTTCTTTTTTAATTGTGAAATATGGAACACAGGATGGATTTTGGCCTCCTCAGGCATTCCAGTTGTAAGCAACTGGACCAATTTTCTTCAGGATCTTATAGGGACCATAGAACAAAGGAGAAAGCTTATGGGATCTTCTTCCACCTACTGAAATCTGCCTGTAAGGCTGCAATCTCAAAAACACCCAGTCCCCCACTTCAAAAGACCTCTCAGTCCTGTGCAGGTCTGCCCATTTTTTCATTCTGTCCTGAGCATAGATCAAGTTATTTTTCAGCAGTTGAAGGGTGGCATCTCTATTTAGTAGTGCCTCCTCAACACTTTGTAACCTGGCAGTTCTGGGAATGTAAGAGGAGATAGTAGGAGGCACCTTCCCATACACAGCCTGATATGGAGACATTTTGATAGCAGAATGCCAACTGGTGTTATACCAGTATTGAGCCCAGGGCAGCCACTTACTCCACTCTTGAGGTTTGTGAGAACAGAAGCAACGCAGATAAGTTTCTAAACACCTATTTACTACCTCTGTTTGCCCATCAGTCTGGGGGTGGAATGAAGTACTGAATAGAAGCTTAGTTCCCTGTAGAGACCATAACTCTTTCCAGAACTCACTGGTGAACACAGCATCCCTATCAGAAATTATACTCTGGGGCATTCCATATAAACTGTATATATATCCATAAAGATAGCAGCCACAGTTTTAGCAGTATATGGGTGAGAGAGTGACAAAAAGTGTGCAAATTTTGTTAACCTGTCAACAATGACAAAGATAACAGATTTACCTCCACTCTTTGGCAAACCCTCTATAAAATCCATGGATATGTCTTCCCAGACATTTTGAGGAACAGGCAAAGGTTGCAACAACCCTGCAGGCTTAGTATTCTCATATTTAGATCTCTGGCATACATCACATTCCTGATATACCTTTGACACTGTTCTTCATTCCCTGCCAGTATACCACTCTTTTTAATCTTTGATAGGTTTTTTCATATCCAGAGTGTCCCCCCACAGGAGTATCATGGTGTTCAGATAGTAACAACTGAGTGAGGGAAGAAGAAGGATTTATGAGGATTTACCCTTGTAATAGAATAGGTCACCCCTTTTCTGATACTTAGCAGTATCCAACTGTCCCCATTTCATTTGATATTCAACTCAGAGAAGAAGGTATCAGTATTGACCATTTCTTGAGTAACCCAACCCAATCAGATTCCACCACTGCTATTTCCAGTAAGGTAGGCATATCAGGAGTTTCATCCCTTCTAGAAAGACTGTCAGCAGCTATATTTTCCCTTCCCTTTTGTACTCAACCTTATATCTGAAATTGCATAATTTCAGTAACCAGGTATGTTGTGCTTCTGTATACAATCTCTGTTCCAGGAGGTACTTCAGTGGTTTATGGTCAGTTTTCACTATAAATTCCCTTCCCAAATAAATACTGTCTCCACTTCTTAGTAGCCAACAATAGTCCCAGCATCTCTCTTTCATAGGCTGAAGCATACTTATTAGAGGTTTTCAGTTCTTGACTGATATATGCTATAGGATGATTCTCTTGCATTAGGACTGCACCAATTCTGCTGGCAGAGGCATCACACTCAATTACAAATGGTGAAGTGTAATTGGGAAGAGCTAAAACTGGTGGATTGGTGAGGGCAAACTTTAAATCCTCAAATGCCTTTTTGTGCTGTTCCATTCCACTGAAATGCATGCTTTTTAGTAAGTGCAGTTAGAGGGCAGCAAGAGTACTATAGCCTTTAATGAATTTTTCTGTAATATCCAGTCAGTCCCAAGAATCCCCTTAAAGCCTTCAAGGTTCTGGGAATTGGCCAGTCCAGTACAGCCTGTATCTTACCTTGATCACAGCCACCCCTTGAGCTGATACCACATGCCCCAAGTAAGCCACCTCAGTTACTCCAAACTGACATTTGCTCCTTTTAGCAAAGAGCTGATTCTCTTTTAATATGTGTAGCACCACCCTCACATGATATAAATGATCCTGCAGGTTCCTGCTATAGACAAGAATATCATCAAAAAAGATAAGCACAAACTTCCTCAAGTATGGCTTAAAAAGTTCATTCATCAAAGCCTGGAAGGTAGCCGGAGCATTAGTCAGCCCAAGGGCATAACCAAATACTCATAGTGCCCAGTATGAGTCCTGAAAGCTGTTTTGGGTATGTCCTCTTCCCTCATCCTAATTTGATGATATCCACTCCTTAGGTCCAGCTTTGAAAAATATTTTGCCCCATGTAACTCATCAAGCAGTTCATCAATTAAGGGTATGGGGTATTTATCCTTAACTGTTTTTTGGTTTAAAGCCCTGTAGTCCACACACAACCTCCAAGTACCATCAGTTTTTTTAACTAGCACAACTGGAGAAGCATAGGGGCTCCTACTGTTCCTGATGATACCTGTCTCCAACATTCATCCACCATTCTCTCTATAACATTCTTTTGTTCCCAGGGATGCCTATAGGGTCTCAAGTTAATAGGTTCATTCCAGGCACTAATAATATTTGATGGTCATGACTCCTCTTGGGAGGTAGACCCATTATTTCTCCAAAAACTTTTTCATATTCCTTACATAGGGACTGCAACTGGAGATTAGTTTCTGCATCAGATTGTGCTTCTTTTTGTTGACAGATGTATAGAACCCATCCTTTAGCTGACTGGTATAGTGTTTTCTCCATAGTTTTAGCTGAGACTAACTCCATGTCATTAGAGGATACCCTTGTAATTCCCAAGAATGACTATCCTTCATAATCTTTACTTTCTTTCCTTAAAGTTTATAGTCATCTCATCCAGAGACTGCAGCCAATCAATTCCTAAAACCATCTGGCAACCCCCTATGGCAGGACATGGAAATCAGTAACAATTTCAGTCCTTGACACTTAAAGCAAACAGACCTACATAGCCCTTCACTTTGTAATTTATCATCTCCAGCTATGGTAACATGAAAGGCCACTTCAGGTGTTATTATCAAACCAGTTCTCTGCACCACTTTTGGATCAATGAAGTTATGGGTAGAAACAGTATCCAATAACACCATAACAGGCTTCCTATTTACCTGTCCACACAGCCTAATAGTTCTGGGTGATACATTTCCCTCCATGGCATTGAGTGAAAGTTCATGTAAATGTTCCCCAAGTCCTTCCTTAGGTCTTAATAAGATCTCCTCTTCCTGCTCACCCTCATCCTCTTCACACTCAATTAGCATCAAGCTCTTTCCCTTGCATTTATGACCAGGGGTGTAAGGCTCATCACACTTGAAACATAGACTTTTCTCCTATACTCCTCAACCTGTGTGGGAGATAACCTTCTGACTGGAGCATTTGTTACAGGACCACCCTCTCTGCTAGCAGCTGAGCCAAAGAATTTCTTGGACTTAACCCTGGTGTGCTGACATTTCCC